>JAXIVJ010013492.1:0-37042 GCA_036785665.1 Chirona hameri | reverse complement strand
ACTAGCGGGAAACTTACAGCACGTGTGTAAGAGATCATTCCCCTGTGTGCAACAGTGCCTCCATGGCTGCTATATAACCCTGCAATTGCCAACATGATACAAGCCGACAATCGCGTCGCTTTGTTTATCGCTCAACGCTTTGTGCTGTACGAAAAGAAGTATTAACAGCATCAGTGGAACCACAGGAAGGACACCTTGTGAGGACACTTGGGCGAGGGCGGGAACAAAGGCCGGCGTTGTGTGGACACCTTCAGATCGATCAAACCTGTGTCCCATTGTCCCACATTACGCAGCGGTGCTGTGGTCATTGTGAAGGCTGGATGGACCGCAGGACAGCCATCGAAGGCCACTTCCGTCCGTATTATGGAAATCACGCCCATCAGCCACTACAGAACGACGCGGGAAACGGACCGGAAAATTACCCACACAAATATTAATTTTACATTTTTACTTCGTCCATCATTGGGGTATCCCGTCGACGATTTGCGTAAATAAACAAACAAACAAACAAATATAAAGCGCAGCGCAATACCTGGCCAAAGGAGAACTTCGCCTGGAAAATAGACAAGCCCTCGGCAATATATCGGATACTTGAATCTGTACACGATACACGAGTAAATATGATATAGCTCAAGCTGAGCAAATCAAGCATGACCACCCAGCAAGAACCTTGAACCGCTGCATGAACCTTGCCACCGCAGGTGTCTACCGCCTGGAATGCCCACTACAAACCTTCCAAACAAACCAAACATTATCACTACAAACCGGTATGTGTGTGCGTTCCCTTGGTCTACTCAGGTCACCTCGGTACTTGTTACCACCCCGCACCTCCATCCCCCGGGACGGCAGCCCCGCCCGGCGCCCTCTCCGCCACGCCTCTAGTCACACTAGTGTCGCTCTGTACAGTCACCCGCTGCACCTCCTGTGTGGACCAGGTGTGTTCTGTTCCCCATCAGTTTCCCGTCACATTCCACAGACTGGTGGAAATAAAATGACGGGAACTTGAAACTCATCATACGAGTAATGTACTCATGTCCGCTCTGTAAGAAACAGCATGCTCTAAGCAGGGGCGTCTCATCATACGAGTAATGTACTCATGTCCGCTATGTAAGAAACAGCATGCTCTAAGCAGGGGCGTCTCATCATACGAGTAATGTACTCATGTCCGCTCTGTAAGAAACAGCATGCTCTAAGCAGGGGCGTCTCATCATACGAGTAATGTACTCATGTCCGCTCTGTAAGAAACAACATGCTCTAAGCAGGGGCGTCTCATCATACGAGTAATGTACTCATGTCCGCTCTGTAAGAAACAGCATGCTCTAAGCAGGGGCGTCTCATCATACGAGTAATGTACTCATGTCCGCTCTGTAAGAAACAGCATGCTCTAAGCAGGGGCGTCTCATCATACGAGTAATGTACTCATGTCCGCTCTGTAAGAAACAACATGCTCTAAGCAGGGGCGTCGCCACATAATTTGGAATGGGGGGGCAGCCAAGTGTTTGGGGGAGGGGGCGGCAAGATGTTTGCCCCCCCCCCCCCTCCCATAGGGCTAATGTTGAAATCTCGCTAATCTGGGGAAGGGAGTAGGAGCTGGGCCGGAGCGATCCTGGGGGGGGGGGGGGGGGGGGGACAGGGCCCGGTGGCGCCTCCATGGTAGCGACGCCCCAGGCTCTAAGTATTTATTAATTGAAAGCTTCCCAAGACTGGAAGTCCGAGGGCGGCCGATAAATATTGCATCAGAAGTCATTCATCTGATAAATATTCTAAGGACCACAGGTCCGACAGTCTTCCATAAATATTGCCCGTGTCTTGTTTTCACAGTACACCTTTTCTCCATTAGACACCATTACGGTGACGCCAGCCAGACGATTACGAGTCCTTTGATATAGATAAAAATGACTCGGTAATCTTCAACACCTTCAAATCGATGTGTTCTCGTCCCAGCCGTGTGTCGCACGTCTGGCACACAGCTCATCATAAGATGCCTCAGTCTCCAATCCCGCCCGCCGGGTTCGAGTCAGGTGGTCAGGTGGCGCGCCAGAGGGCCACGTGCCGCCGCCCCGGCCCCGGTCCACGTCACCTGACACATACACCGGGCGGGGCGAGCTGAGCCGACCTCAGCGCGGCAGCGGCCGGCCCGGCAACAGCAGCAGACGGCCAGCAACCGCTGCCGGTCGGGACGGCCTGGGATTAGTCCAGCACGTAATAAGGTTGATGGGAGCGACTGGTGGTCGGTAGCGTCTAATAGTGCCGCTAGGCCACAGGAGGTGGACAAAGGTGACCTGTGGGTAGGCGGCGGGCGGCGTCCATGTTCCCTGCAAGACGCTATTAGTGATCGATTTTGTCTGATGACCTCTACCGAACGGGGTCGGGCTCATCGTCCCCATTGACCGGATGGCTAGACGCATCTCCCCCTGTAGGGCGTGTCCAACCCCATCTACCCATCTGGGCGTGGCACTGGTGTCGTGATGGCACTGGTGTCGTGATGCCACCGCCCCGGCCCCCGCACCGACCACCGCCAGCGACTGCCGGCCCCGCCCCGTGCCATCACCGGCGACACTCCATTCCATTACGACGCCAGGCTGCAGCAGCGGCGACGCCAGGCGGTAGCGGGCGGGGCGGGGGGGGGGGGGGGGGCGGGTGGCTCAGTGGCGGCGGCGGCGGCGGCGGCGGCGGCGGCGGTGGCGGTGGCGGTGGCGGTGGCGGTGGCGGTGGCGGTGGCGGTGGCGGTGGCGGTCGCTGCAGCAGCGTCAGAGCTGCACTTTCGCTCTGCCAGCGCGCCCGACACCGGCCACCACTCAGCCGGGAGCAGGTTATCATGGGCCGCGGCACGGAACGCCGCCGCCAAACGAGCCTCGGACGAGCCTGCCGGGAGGCGAACTCCGCTCGGATGGCCGCCGGCGGAGCATACCGCGGTGTCGTGCCGCCGATATTGCACTCACGAGCCACCAGACAACGCGCCGCCGCAGTCCGAACGGCCTCCCGTCCATCCACCGTTCGGAATCTACAATCACAAATGACAAACGCCAATATCGCCAGCGAGAGCGAAGCATGGCGAGGCACAGAGTCGCTCAGCGAGACCAACAGCGAGACCAACAGCGAGACAGTCAGCGAGACAGCGAGACAGTCAGCGAGAAACGGAGTCGCTCCGCGAGACAGCGAGTTGCTCAGCGAAACACAGAGTCGCTCGTTAGGCACCGCGCTTGCCCAGTCGGAAGATCGCCGTCGTGCAGAGGTCAGAGGTGACGGCGTCCGCCCCGCCCAGCCCAGCCCCGCCCCTGACCCCGCCCGTCTGGCGCCGGAGGCACCGCAGCTGATCGGCCGCCGATCGAAGCCGGCGGCCCGCCCAACCCGCCCGGTGGCGGCACAGCGGCGACGCAGCCCGAATTAGCGCCGCTCTCGTCGTTGGTCCCCGGTCGGTCGGCGGCTAGCGAGCCGACAGCGCGTCCTTGGCCGAGCCAGCGCCGCCGCCGGCAGCTCCAGGCGGGACACCCCGACAGCTGGGACCGGCTTCAGACGGGACATCCCGGCAGCTGAAGCCGGCTCCATACGGGACAACGCGACAGCTGGGGGCGGCTCCAGACGGGACACCGCGACAGCTGAGGGCGGCTCCATACGGGACACCGCGACAGCTGGGGGCGGCTCCAGACGGGACACCGCGACAGCTGAGGGCGGCTCCATACGGGACACCGCGACAGCTGAGGGCGGCTTCAGACGGGACACCCCGACAGCTGGGACCGGCTCCATACGGGACACCGCGACAGCTGAGGGCGGCTTCAGACGGGACACCGCGACAGCTGGGGGCGGCTCCATACGGGACACCGCGACAGCTGAGGGCGGCTTCAGACGGGACACCGCGACAGCTGGGGGCGGCTCCATACGGGACACCGCGACAGCTGAGGGCGGCTCCATACGGGACACCGCGACAGCTGGGGGCGGCTCCATACGGGACACCGCGACAGCTGAGGGCGGCTCCATACGGGACACCGCGACAGCTGGGGGCGGCTCCATACGGGACACCGCGACAGCTGAGGGCGGCTCCATACGGGACACCGCGACAGCTGAGGGCGGCTCCATACGGGACACCGCGACAGCTGGGGGCGGCTCCAGACGGGGGGCGGCTTCAGACGAGACACCGCGGCAGCTGGGGGCGGCTCTAGACGAGACACCCCGCAGCTGGGGCGGCTCCAGACACCCTCGAAACTGGTGACACCTCGCGTTTCCGTCTGAGAAAGAGTCGGCACGCCGGATTCCAGAGGGCACCGGCATGCAATTGACATCTGTCAAGGTCACGATCCGTGCCCTCCAGCGCTGCAAGTTCATTAGATAAAATCACCGCCTGAGACGGCATCCTTTCACGAGAGAAGATAGCAACGTAATCAACTTATATTCTCGGAAGCTGCTTTCCACACGGGAGGCGGCCCATGTGTATTCATAATTACTTACCTACTTTCATTTCTACACTTTGATTCAGACTTCAGCCTGCAATATTAATGAAAACCATTCCCGTCTCATTATAGTCGACCGAGCCATAAATTATCACTTGGCTCTGCTAGTCTGGCGAGCAGTCAAAAAGCGGACGAAAAAAAACACTCGATTATCCTCTCTCCCTCGTATTTTGTTATTAATAATTCAGCAGCTAGCGCAAAGGTAGCGTCATCCGAATCAATGTTTCCATTATGTTAAAATCGACGGAGAGGCGGGATATAAATAATGCAAGGAATGACGTGAGGTGCGGCCTGGACCAGTGTCCTAGCATTGGGAAATTTGGGTGGAAAACAGCACCCTATGGATACTATTTTCCACTCTGTTTCCCGAGTTTTACTGTGAGTTTTCCACTCCTTATTTTAAAATGTATTGGATAATTTGAACCCTGATACTGATTTATGGATGTCACGATGGGGACAGCCTGTGTAGAGAAAGACAGGTAAGAATTGGCATAGGTACCTAATAACTAATTCTGGTGAGCGGGTAAGGGGCTATTGATAAAGCCGAGTACCTACATATGTTTTTTTGATTGAATTGTCCACTCTTTATGATTTTTTAGACAGAATTTTCCACTCCGCACCCCAGCTCCAAAGCAATTCTAGGACCCTGACCTGGACAGACCGTGATCCCCTTCCTCTTCAGAAAACAATGATGCCAGACGCTGGGGTAAAGACGAGTAAGGTAAAGACGAGTAAGGTAAAGACGAGTAAGGTAAAGACGAGTAAGGTAAAGACGAGTAAGGTAAAGACGAGTAAGGTAAAGACGAGTAAGACACGCCATTAACCGTCACAATCGTCAGATTCGTGCAAAGAACAACAAATCAGTCAAATCAGAACAACAAATCAGTCATATCAGAACAACAAATCAAGTGTTGATGGTCATTGCACGAATGCAGGCCTACCCGCCATCTTACGGAAGTGGCTATTATTTTGATTAATTTCTCGCTCACCCCTGGACTCTGCCGGGCGACATGTGCCCCGCCGTCCTCTGTCCAGCACCGCGCCATCTCCGGCTCCTCTCTCCCTCTCTGGTGGTACCCCCTGGGCTCTGCCGGGCGACATGTGCCCCGCCGTCCTCTGTCCAGCACCAGCACCGCGACAGCACCGCGCCATCTCCGGCTCCTCTCTCCCTCTCCCTCTCTCTCGGGCCGTGGTCAGTGCTCGGCCCATGTTTGTTCAGTGCCGCTTGTATAAACGGAGCCCGGTGGCCGTCCGTCCGTCTGCCTGGGCGTGGCCTGTGGACGATCGGGGCCGCCGGTGGACGATCGGGGCCGCCTGTGGACGATCGGGGCCGTCTGTGGACGTTCGGGGCCGCCTGTGGACGATCGGGCCGCCTGTGGACGATCGGGGCCGCCTGTGGACGATCGGGGTCGCCGGTGGACGATCGGGGCCGCCTGTGGACGATCGGGGCCGCCTGTGGACGATCGGGGTCGCCGGTGGACGATCGGGGCCGCCTGTGGACGATCGGGGCCGCCTGTGGACGATCGGGGCCGCCTGTGGACGATCGGGCCGCCTGTGGACGATCGGGGCCGCCTGTGGACGATCGGGGTCGCCTGTGGACGATCGGGGCCGCCTGTGGACGACCGGGGTCGCCTGTAGACGATCGGGGTCGCCTGTAGACGATCGGGGTCGCCTGTGGACGATCGGGGCCGCCTGTGGCCGTCTCTGGCCGGGCAGGATCGTGCCTGGGCAGGAATCCTCTTCTGTACAGAGGACAGGCCGTGGGCTATGGACGCTCTGCCAGGTCAAACTGGTACCACGCTCCCCCCTGTACAGAGGACAGGCCGTGACCTGTGGACGCTCTGATGTGCCGCGCCAGGCCGGACCGGTACCCTGTTCAGGACAGGCCGTGCCGTGCCGGACCACGCCGGACCGGTACCACCCTCCCCCCCGTACACAGACCGTGACGCTCCAGTTCCCCCACACACAGGGGAGTGGCCGCCGGCTGGCCGACCCACACACCAGGAATCCCCGCCCGCACCAGCCGCCGCATCACCTGCTGGCTCTGCCTGGGCCGCTCACCTATGCAGGCAGTGTCAGACTACCCCCTTCCCCCGCCCCCTGAAGTTAACCAAAGCCAGCTTAGCTCTAACCCGCCGCAACCAGCAGCAATAAAGCCCCCACCGATACGGCAAGGCAGATGTCATCACACAGCGGATGATTCACAATTGACAGTCAATCCCCCGCAGCATGCAATGCATGCTGAGTCGACCACCGGTATTGCTCGCACGGCAGAAAGCGAGCCGCACGTCTGGCTACCAGCCAGGGCGGCTCGGCGCGGAGGTGAAGCGCTCCACTGCGGACTGCCACCGGCTCGCCAACCCCTGTCAGACGCTCGGCAGCCGTCCAGACGCCGCCGGTGGCCGCCGGTGGCCGCCGGTGGCACTGTCTCCGGGCCAGGCCGTCCCAGTCTGTCTCTGAGGCAGGTCACAGTACGTCCCAATCTGTCCCAGGGCAGGTCACAGGACGTCCCAGGCTGTCCCGGAGGCAGGTCACAGGACGTCCCAGTCTGTCCCAGGGCAGGTCACATGACGTCCCAGTCTGTCCCAGGGCAGGTCACAGGACGTCCCAGTCTGTCCCGGAGGCAGGTCACAGGACGTCCCAGTCTGTCCCGGAGGCAGGTCACAGGACGCCCCAGTCTGCCCCGGAGGCAGGTCACAGGACGTCCCAGTATGTCCCGAAGGCAGTCTGTCCCAGGGTCGTATCCGCCCGTATCCGCCCGTATCCGCCCATCTCAGCCCATCCCGACAGCCCATCCCAGCCGGCGTCCTGGCGGCGGAGCGTTCCGCCTCAGACGACGCCAGCAGCCCGTGGCGACCCGACTCGGCCCGACTCGGCCCGGCTCAGCCCCGGCCAGCGCGGCGTGCCCATACTGGTGACATCATCCACCCCGGCGTGGGTACACTGGCTGCTGGCGGCGGGGTGTGGACGGGCCGCCATGGACCGCGGCGGGCGGGCGCCTGGGGCGGCTTCGGCAGACCGTGCGGCGGCGGCGGCGGAGGCGCTGATCGACCGTGAAGTGGCTGACTCCCTCACGCCGCACGACGACGCAGCGGCGTGACTTGAGCGGCGTGACTGAGCGGCGTGACCACCGGTAGTGACACGGCGCCGGTCCGCGGTGCAGGGCCGCGCGGACCGGCCGGGGACGCTGGAGAGGCGCGAGAGTTGGACGGACTGTGCAGGCGACCTGCAGGCTGCAGGCTACGTCAGAGGCACAGCGGCGCCTGATAGCCGAAGCAGAACATCATGTAAACCAAAAATGGGATCGAACCGAGTCGCAACTGCGGAATCACATTAACGATACCAGCCATAAAATAATAACAGGACCGGTCGTGCGTTCTTCTCTCAGCACTAAGTCGGGTCGTTGAGTGCGTAAGTTGCCAACAATACGTGATGACTGTAATATCAACAGCAGGAGCGGTAGCCGCCGTTATTACCAAGGTAATCCCAGATAATGGCGCCACTTTTCCTTTACGGCATCGATAAATACGATAATATGCAAAAAACGTCATTCGTCTAGCGTGACTAATACTATGGTATCCGGAGGTAACTGTAACGCATACCTGAACTGTGAGCAGCAGATAACCGTGCGAGATTCAATCGGACCCGTGAAAGCGAACGTGCTCTCAGGAAAATGAGCTGAAAGTGAACGCCGGGAGCCCAAGAGATACGATGACCTCGCAATGAGTCAGAACGACACAGGCGCCACTGATCATGAACTCAACAGCCAAAACATTGCCGAAAGAAGCGTCTGCCGCACCTTGACGTCTAGGCGCCTGGAAGTTTTGTTGGCACAGAGCCTGTCTAGCTCACCCGGCCAGCAGACTCCGTCCTCTTATCTCCCGAAGTCACCTCTTCACTGCCACCGCCACTCTCCTGGCAGCATCAACAGCCACAGGCAGCACCAATCACCATCTGATCTCCACTCTTCAAACATCACCCACGCCGAAATCAGCCACACCAGGCGATAACGATTCACGCCGTGCCGAGCCGCGCTGGGCCGCGCTGGGCCGCGCTGGGCCGCGCTGGGCCGGGGAGGGGCGGCGGGGTCAGACGGCGGCCCCGTCCCGCCGACAGTCTATCGACCCACCGACCGGTCCTGCTGCCGTAAAACACCCGTCCTTCGCGGCGGCGGCGGCGGTACCGACACGCGAAGCCGGAGCAGCTCCGGCAGCTGCTCCGGCAGCTCCGGCAGCTCCGGCAGCTCCGGCAGCTCCGGCAGCTCCGGCAGCTCCGGCAGCTCCGGCAGCCCCGGCAGCGGCGGCAGCTCCGGCAGCTCCGGCAGCGGCAGCGGAGGACCAGCGAGACAATACGACTCGCCTAGACGCCGATCGGGCGTGACATATGAGGTGCAATTGTCGGCGGTGAGGAGGGCGGAGACGCGCCGCCGAGTGGCGGACCCGGTTACACCGCTATCGACCAAGCCGCCGCCGCCCACCGGCCGCAGGGTTCAGTGGACAGGGGGTGAGTCATAGCCAGCCCGGAGCCCGGAGGTGCAGGCGTCGGACGGCTATCGGACAGGGTATCGGACGCTGAAACTAACCCCAGCGTGAAATCAGACCCGCATGTTTTGCTGTTCGACATTGACCGAGCAGCGAACATGCCTGGCGGGCGAAATAAGAAGGTATGGCAAAAAGTAATATTGCCTCCGGTCGACGGAGGCCGGAGGCAATATTATATGTCGACGGCCCATTTTCTAGAAAGGCGAAAAGGAGTAATGTGAAACTTTTGATGTGTTCCGCTCCTCAAAGTTCATTGTCCTACGACTATGATGTTTGGCGACATCCTGCGATAATCCTGCGACATCCTGCGATAATCCTGCGACATCCTGCGATAATCCTGCGACATCCTGCGATAAGAGGGTTCGTCCCCTGCAGCAACTGCAACAACAAAACAGATTATAAATGGATCTACAAGGCGATAGAAAGATAACAGCGCCTCTGCTGTCAAAAGCTCGTTGCAGTGCACCTCTCTTCGGCTATCATTTCCAGGTATGTGTGAAAAGTTCACCGGAAACTTGTACTTCTAAGCTAGCTGCTTGTACTTCTGAGCTAAATTAAATAGCCAGTGCGGTAGCGACTCATCTACCTTGGTGCGGGACCGGTCCGGGCACGCCACATCCGGCCGGCCCGGCCGGCAGGCAGCCTGTGGGGCAGGCGGCCGGGTACCGTTCTCGACTGTTGTTCGGTTGCCGCCCGGCGGGAACGGACGACGGACGAACCAATTACACAGTTGGGCCCGCCGCCCATTACAGACAGCTGACCACGTCGGCGGCTGCCGGCCAGACGCTCACATTACTCAGCAGTCAGCCCAGCTCATATACTGGACAAATCCACTGACGTACACCACTGCCGGGTAAGTCAGTTGACTATAAGGACCCAGCCAAGTATTTGCGGATTGCAGACTGCAGAGGTTAGCATTGCTTATCTGTGTTTCGACAATCATAAGACACGCGGTCCGGGTCCATCAACCGACCAGGGACCACCAGCGTCCCGCAGTCAAACTGAAGCACGCTCCTCTGTCGTTCACGTCCTCAACGGACACCGTCTTCTCTCCCACTCCTCCCGCACAGGAAGCGCGCCGAGCGGCATCCTCACGCCTCACAATCACCTCCAACGAGGGTAAATGACCTGTCAAGGCCGGCGGCTCCCCCGCTCCCGCTCTGCCGGGCAGACCGTGACACAGACCCGAACCCGGCCGCCGAGCCGGGGGCGCCGTGTCGAGACGCTGCGGCCCAGTTCCACAGGTGTTGCCGAGGCGAGGCAGGGGCGGGGCGGCGCGAGGCGAGGTGCGAGGCGACAGCGGGGGTCATTCACCGCCGCCGGCCGGGCCCGGGGAGCCGCTCCTCGCTGCCTGCCTGACGCCGCTGCTGCTGACCGCACCCACCTCACACCCTGCCGCGCCCTGCAGGCAGCCATCAGCCGCCATTTAAATGGCCACAAGCCCACAATGGGAGAAGGGAAGTCAAGAGTGGTCAGGCAGAACAGTCGCACCTCACGAAGTCTGGGTCACGTCTCGCTGCTTCATCTCCGCATTCGCCCCGCATCTCCCCTGCCAGACCAGGCCACTTAACAACCAAACTCCGGCACCAACTCAGCAGGCCGGCAACACACACCGTTCGTGAATAATTCAGGCAGCCCTCTCGTCAGCAGCACCGGCGGTGGTGGCGGCGGCAGCGTCCCGATTTGGCCGAGCTGAGGACCACTGGAGCCACCTGACGGCGCCCGGGTCGCAGCGCAGCCGCGGCGGCACACCCACCGGGCGGTGACCGAGCAATGCTGACACCGACCATTCCGGTCACCGGCCGGCGGCCCGAGGTCATGGCGTCGGCTGGAGGGGTGAGCCTCAGACAACGCGGCCCCGCCCCTGTCATGCGCCAGACATCGACCAGACAGTGCAGACGTTGCTGAAAAGTCTCCCTAACAACTTGAAAGGTTTCCCAAGGCGAGCTAGACACAGAACACCCGACGACACGGGAGTTTCGCCTGCAGTGGCATTCCCTCCGCCCACATCCCCGCCCCGTTTACCTCGTTCGGGTCCTCCTCCGTCTCTCGTTCGGTCGGATCGGTCGGATCGCGCACTGACTCGCTCACTCGCTCCGCCGCCACACCGCTGTCTCGCCTCTCACACTCACGAGTCACGACACGTCCCCAGCGCCGCGCGGCGGCCGCATCCGGTCAGCTCCAGCTCACGGGGCCCTCCTCTGTCTGAGCGGCGGCGGCGGCGACGCCTGCTATTTCTGTCGCTGATTCAGCGGCCGCGACTCGACTCGACTCGCGGCGCGTCGGTCGGCTCCGGTGCCGCCGCTCCGATGGCAGCTCGCTGGGTGCGGCTACGCCCTCGCCGCGCCGGCCGACGGCAGCTGTGTACGGCCTCTGGCAGCGCGCCGCACGGCGCCGCCGCCGCGCCCGGACGCCGTGTCGAAGGGTGTACGCGGCGTCGGCCGGGTCGATAGAGCCGACGCCGGGACATGAAGGGGGCGGCCCGGACGGACGGACAGAGGCTGTACCGCACCACACCCACCACCGGCGGCGGCGGCGGGGGCGGCGGCGGGGGCGGAGCCAGTCGTGAGACCCGAGGGCAGACCATGTCCACTGTCCGGTGTCTCCGGGGACGGCGGTAGCGCCTGCTCCCCTGCGGGAGGGATATATCCTTTGGTTCCCCGGGCACACCGGAACACCGCCCTCGCGTCAGCGCCACCGAACAGGGGCGGCACAGCGCGGGCAGAGCAAAAACACCAGTTCAGGGACCGTTCGCAGTGATAGCGCGCGGTCTCTCTGGGTTTTAAAGGGGCCGCATTGTGATGGACGTGCCAGTGTTAGAGCGGCGAACGGAAGCCACGCGTACGCCGAGGCGGCGGGCATTTAAACAGCGTGTCTGGGATGGTGCCAGACAGGAAGCAGGACGGGAGAGCCGACGCACCCTCTTTACAGACAGGTGTTCTGGCAGACGCAACACGCAACGGTCATTCAGATCAACCGTCAATCTGCTCACTTTTCACAAATGCCTGGTTGCGAAAGAGAACGATGCATTTATCGCACATCCCCAGTAACTGCATCTGATTTCTACTCCATATTCAGAAGCTGATGCAGATATGTTGAATCAAGTATTCCTGGCATGGCTATTTCTCGCACATCCCTGGCAGCCGCATCGTATTGCTCCGCTCCCTATTTACCAGAGGCTAATGTAGAGATATTGCATCATGCACCCTGGTCCACTATAATCCAATAAGGTCAACCCTTCCGCCAGTGTCAGTCGGTGGCAGCCAAGACCGCGCAGGCAGCACATACACGACATGTTATCGTGTCGGACGTTAATCATGGCCGATGTGCCAATTAGTCCCATTACTACCCGCACCGGACAGGAAAGGTGGCGCTATTCTGGTAGCGGCGCGAGCCGGGAAACTCCTGGAACACTATTCAAAGGCATACAAATGTGCAGACACGTCTGCCACAGTACTGGAGGCCACGGACTTAAGCGGTTAAGTTGGCGGTAAACTGTAAGTCTTGAGTCTTTTATAGGAGAGCTGAAAGTTGTCCAGTCAGCTTGGGAGACGCTGTTTGCCATGACAGAAGTGTATAATAACTAAATCGCATGCGGTAATCGGAAAATCGCCGTTTGGAAGGAGGGTATGTCAACAGGGGGCGGTCGCCAAGGTTACTTTACTAATCGGTCGCAACAGGGGGCGGTCGCAGCCCTGGTCTTGGGGGGGGGGGCAACTTGGCAAGGGGGGCCGGTTGGTCTGAAAGAGCCCTCGGTCGGTGCGAAGGGCCCTACGCTGATTTGAAAGGGTATGTTTACACCTGAGGCTTGGTTTTTAAACTTGTAGTTTTTTTAAAGGGAATAGGTCACCTTGAAAGTTGTCTTGAAATTCAACCATCTTGAGCTCAAAACTATGAATATGACTTTGGTTTGGACAACTGATGGATATATGTGGAGAAAGAAGTAAGTTTCTCTTTGCTTTCACGATAAATCGTACGATAGCAGCTGGCGTTATGGCTCCGCCCCGCTCCGCCCCGCTCCGCCTGACGTCAAGTACAGTCTCTGACAAGGGGCCGCCGCGCCGCCGGGGCGGCTGAGCGGATATTAACGAGGCGTTGTGATCAGAGACTACGTGTCAGAGAGTGTACCTTAGAGCGTCCCACTTTTCAACAAAGTTGTCCGAACACCTTAGCCCCCTGCGATTCCCGTTCTCTGATGAAAATAATCCATGGGGACCAAGTTTGGTGGATTTTGGTCGGTAATCTTAATCTCCGAGCAGCGGATGAAGTTATCACCTCAAAGTACCCGTTTTAAGCACCAGTCCGCCATATACCCGATAGTAGAGCTTGGCGTTGACGAATCGCTTTAGAGTTTCTAATTGAGCTAGGATGACGAAACAATATTCGTTGCATTGCCTAACGCTTGTACCTTCGTCTCATACAGCCCCTGTCAATTTGACTGGCAACACCTGAGCCGTGACGCCACCATTTCTACAGCGAGCCGGCTTTAGCGTGGTGGGCTATAGGAAAATAGGTGGTATTCGGGTCGCAATTTCAAGCATTTCTAAAATAATTCGTTCAGCAGATGACACATACCTGTGATGCCAATGGTTTTCCCTATTCATATCTGGGGTTGTTTTGGGAAAATTGAGTCGAATTTTTGCCCAATAAATTGTTTTATGGAACGCTGCATGTCTTCCAATAAGGATCATTTTCAGCTTATCTTCTGACGGTAATAAGCGTCGGATTTCGCCCACACGGAGAGCGGGATGGCCCCCGGGTCTGCCCCGGACCTGGAGAGCTGGCTGCCCCCCCCCCCCCCCCCGGACCCGGAGAGCGGCTGGCCCCGGGGGTCTGCCCCGGACCTGGAGAGCTGGCTGCACCCGGGTCTGCCCCGGACACGGAGAGCTGGCTGCCCTGGGTCTGCCCCGGACCCGGAGAGCGGGCTGGTCAACGGGTCTGCCCCGGACCCGGAGGGCGAGCTGGCCCCGGGTCTGCCCCGGACCCGGAGAGCGGGGTGGCCCCCGGTTTTGTCCCGGACCCGGAGAGCTGGCTGCCCCCGGGTCTGCCCCGGACCCGGAGGGCGGGCTGGCCCCCGGGTCTGCCTCGGACCCGAAGGGCGGGCTGGCCCCCGGGTTTGCCCAGGACCTGGAGAGCTGGCTGCCCCAGGTATGCCCCGGACCCGGAGAGTTGGCTGCCCCCGGTTCTGCCCCGGGCCCGGCTAATGTAATTTGGTGCCGGACAGCATTACAGTGACGAAGTCGGAGTTGTTGAATATTCACTCGGTATTGGCAGCTGAATAGCATGAAGGAACCGCAGCTGTATTCAATAGTTGTTGCCTACCGTAGGCCGTTTTTACTTTGGCTGCCAAAGTTACGCTTCACGTGTCGAGATCAGCAGATCGCGGCCGGTGTGTTGTATTCAGTTGCTGGATCTAAACGGTTTTGGGTAGCTAGCTCCGAAAAAAATATGGCGCCAGAGCAGACCCATGGTGATTGGTGATGCGATCCCATCCCTGGCCAAGGCCATACAACAAAGTGTTATAACGTTCTTACCAGGGCCGACGCCACAGGGGGGGGGGGGGGGGCAGGAGGGGCAGCTGCCCCTCCAACCGCCAGCTGGGCCCTTCTCGGCCAGCCTGGCGGGTGGACGAGCTGAATGTTCTCTCAGACTGTCTCGGGACCGTCTCAGGCTAGACAAGGGCCCTACCAGACTACGTGAGGTTCCTTTCAGGCCGAATGAGGATCCTCTCAGGCTAGACCAGCGTGTTAATCCCTGATGAAGGTCCTCTTAGAATGGTGGACGCCGGGGACCCTCAGGCTGGTGGAGCGCCCGCTAGGGCCAGCTGAGGACCTCCTTGCGACGACCAAGGAAACTCAGAGGAACCAGTTTGGCCTGTTGAACCTGAGAAGCCACCTGGGACCGTCTCAGCGAGTTGATGGGCTCTCTTAGGCTGGTCGGGAGCTTCTCGGAAAGATTGAGAGCCCTTTCGTGTTTTAGGTCAAAGAGCCTCCCCTGAAAAGCAAGGAACTCCTCGGGTAGGGCTCTCAAGGCAGTACCGCGGCTTTTGCATGCAGAGCGAGGGCCTTCTCAGACAGAGAAAGGGCTATGTCGGCCTCGCCGAGAGCCCCTCAGACCAACGAAGACCCTCTCGGGTCCCACAGAGGCCTCTCAGTCCATCATAGTCCCCTCAGACCAGCCAAGACCCTCTCAGGTCCCACCGAGATCCCTCAGGCCATCCGAGACTCACCAGGCCAACCAAGGGCCCCTCAGGTCTGACCGAGGTCTTTCAGGCGGCTGAGGCCACTAAGACCGATCGAGGCCCTCCCAATCTAGTGGAGGGCCTTCTCAAGCCAGCCGAGAACCCCTCAAGAAATCAAGGGTCCATGCCCGATCTCATGGGCATTATCGCCACAAGAAATGAAAAAGTTACAGTTGATAACTTAGTCACATTGAGCAAAAACTTGAACTGTGTGACGCACACCACAATGCCACTTGAAAATAAAGGCTGTGATGCTCTACACAATATGTTCAAGTTTGATCATAAATAAATGGTAATCCGTGCGGGAACGAGAAAGACTGAAATGATATTAAATATAGATTACATAATATTGCCGGCTGGGTGGGCCCTTTTGGCCAAGGGCCCTTTTTCGGGAAAAGCTCCCCCCCCCCCCAACCGAAAATATGTGGCGCCGGCCCTGGTTCCTACGTCATCATTTCCTCACTAGATTTTAAGTTTAATACCATATATTTATAATATACATCCAGTGCATAACAGTGTATCAATTATAATCCCAGCCCGCCCTCTGCGTGGACAAAATCTGACGCGTGTTACCGTCAGATAAGCTGAAAATTGTCTATTGGAAGACATGCAGCGTTCCATAAAAAAATGGACGAAAATTGTACTCAATTTTGCCTAAAACAACCCCAGATCTGAATAGGGATCCCAGTTATGTATCATCTGCTGAACGTACTATTTTAGAAATGTTTGAAATTGCGACCCGAATACCACCTATTTTCCCATAGCCCACCATGCTAAAGCCGGCTAGCTGTAGAAATGGTGACGTCACGGCTCAAGTGTTGCCAGGCAAATTGACAGGAGCTGTATGAGACGAAGGTACAGAAGAAGGACAATGCAACGAATCTTGTTTTGTCTTCCTAGCTCAATTATAAACGCTAAATCGATTCGTCAACGCCAAGCTCTACTATAGGGTATATGGCGGACCGGTGCATAAAACGGGACTTTGAGGCGATAACTTCATCCGCTGCTCAGAGATTAAGATTACCGACCAAAATCCACCAAACTTATTCCCATGGATTATTTTCATCAGAGCACGGGAATCGCAGGGGGTGAAGGTGCCCGGACAACTTTTTTGAAAAGTGGGACGCTCTCGTGTACCTGCCTCCGGCGGCGAGCGTTCATATCCCGATCGTGGCCCGGAACAGCGGACATGAAACTGGGCCCACTAGTCCTGTGTCGAAATTGCTTAACGTAGGGAGGTAATTATTTCACCACAACCCATTTTTAGATCTGCTCTACAAATCTGCTATTTCAGTCCAAAATTCCATGTTAAAGGTGAACTATTCCCTTTAAACACTATGGCTTATGCCCGTCTGCAAGCGGTCTTCAGACGATCTCAGAGGGTATTTTCAGGCATCGGGTATTCAAAGTCCCAAGACATATCGAGAGGGCCGAAACACACTGCATTTCAGGTTTCGACGGAAATCCGTTTTCATGGGTATCGAGACCCGGTGAATCACGTGACAAGTTTCAGCTCCCTTGGCGGAACAGTTAGGTACTGAGTTATCGCCACCGGCATTTACGTGAGGTCACGATGCAAGGCTTTCTTCTAAGCCAATAACGCTGTCACCGATTAACCTTCGCCCTCCCTGGTGTGAGTCATTTTGACTCCCCGAGGTTTTTCGGGAATAGCGGGAAAATGGCGGCGTACAGTGCCACCAAAATTGGCATAGGTCTTCGGGCATCAATTACACACATCACATATTGTGTATTGTTTACCTCGGGTCATCTCAGGTCGGGTCACCAGGTCACGTTAAGTGATCTTACCTCCAAAAATAGTTGCGGTCGTGCCAAAGTCACGGGGTTGATCGAATGATTTGAAACTCACAGAAGTTAATCAGAGCATAGGCATCGTCAATTTATTTATTTCCTATTTTTGTATATCGGTGACCTAAGGTCAGGTCAATTTCGTGACCTCCCCATTACCAGTCAATGGGAAAATATACAAATGCTTCCTATTTAGAGGATATGCAATAGACAAGCTCAATTCTTGCAGAATTATGCTACTTTAGCTCACTCTTGATGACCTAGGTGCAACTATTGCTCAATGACCTATGCAAGGTCAGCTGAGGATATGAGGTCACCAGCACTTTTTGCCAATGATTTTATAGAAAAAATATAGAGACGTGCAAGTCGCATTACTGTATTTGTCTTCCGAGATGCTTCTCCCCATATGCAACATTACCTACTGGGTCCACAACAAATGACCTTGACCAGAGGTCAAATTTTGAACTTGTCCCAATCCGGTCATCGTGAATACGGTTAGAAGTGCTTCGACGTGACACACACAGTGGCGTTGGAATTATTGTCCTATTTGCATTAGGTAAAACGTTGTGCACGCAAAACTTCTTGGAAGAAAATTCCAGGATGACCTTTGGTGATCTCTGAAGCCTAAACTGTTAAAGGGGCTGTCCCACCTTCCCAAAAGTTGTCAAATGTACGCCGCTTGTGGTGCAAAATATGAAGTAATTGCTGCCGAACACGATTATGACATTTGTTTCCCGCAAACAGTGCAAAATTTCATAAAAAGTTAAGTTTTAATATTTGGGTTGATGACGTCATATTGAGCTCTAGAGAACTGCACATAAATCATTTACGCTGCCAAAGTATGGGCACAATTATTTCGAGACAATTCTGGCGCTTTTAATACAAAACAAACCAATTACCAAACCATTGAAACATAGCAAATATCTCCAAGGTTCACCTTAAAACAAGTCGACTATCATCACCATTGGGTAAAGAGATGTGATGTCATCAGCTTTAAGCCACTATTCAAATACACGTAGGGCTTATCAGTTACAATTGTCAAGACCAAGCTCGAATTTCTTTTCGATTAGACCTATGTGGTTGTTTTAACCGTTACCCTACTCAATTTCAATGCAAATCCAACAACATGGCTATATCAACTCAAAACTAATGTTAAGGTGGGAGTGTTCCTTTAACAAGAGCTACAATTTGAAGACACCTCAGCAATCGCATTTCTCAGGAACTCTCTATTTTTGTTCTCTCGTTTCTTCCTAGCTATCATAGTGCCCGATATATTTGGAGTTTATGGAACGTTTCTGGAGCTAAGTCCTAAAGTTTGAGAACAAATAACTTTTGATGACCTCTGGTGATCTCAACATTGACCAGGAGCCAAAATATGACCGAAGTGACTTCGATTGGGCCCCCGTGTCTTTAAAAGGACCGTTGGTTCACTTGAAAGGGTCCTTTCCCTGCCTGAGAGGGTGGTGCTATGCCTGATGTGTCGTTATCAGGCGTCTAAGAGCCTTATGACGGTCTGCAAGTCCCTTTCTAGGCTTGCAAGGCTCCTCAGTCGTCCTGCAAGGGCCGTCAAGCGGCGACAGGGCCTTTTGCTGGTTTGAGAGGGCATTTTTCAGAGAGCCCACTCTGACCTCCATTCGGCCCATCTGGCCTCCATAGGGCGCGCTGACCTCCAGAGGGCCCACTCTGACGCCCACAGTTCCACCTCTGGCTTCCAGAGGGTTCTATCCAGGGAGCCCATACTGACCTCAGAAGGCCCACTCCTGCCTCTGGAGGGCCTACTCTGACCTCAGGAGGGCCCACTCTGGTCTGCAGAAGGCGATCTCCGACCTCCACCTTCAGAGGGTTCACTCCTGCCTCCAGAAGGCCAACTCTGACCTCCAGAGGGCCCTCTATGGCTTCCAGAGGCTCTTGCTCTTACCCCCCTCCCAGAGGGCTCATTCTGATCTGCAGAAGGCCGACGCCTCCCAGAGGGCTCCTTCTGATCTGTAGAAGGCCGACGCTGGGAATTCACGACGAGCACTAACCTCCCGAGGTCACATTTTGACCTCAAACCGGGCCCATCCGGCTTCCTGAGGGCCCCATGTGGCATCCAGAGGGTTCACGCTGACCTCCGGAGGGCCCACTCCGGCCTCCACCTCCAGAGGGCCCTCTACTGTCTCCAGAGGACCCTCTCCGACCTCCAGAGGGCCTAATTTGGCCTCGAGAGGACTCGCTTTAGCCTCCAGGGACCATTCTGGCATCCAGTTGGCCTCAATCTGGCTTCCAGAAGGTCCTCTATGACATCTAAAGGGCCTTTTCTGACCTGGAGTCCAGGCGGGCGCTCCAAGTGACTTTGGGGGGGGGGGGATATATGTTGTCCCCCCTCATGGACCTTTGGGGGGATGGCTCGGGTGCCCCCCCCCCCCCCCCTGCGACCGTCTCTGTATGTCAATAACATACTGAAATGGTCAGCCGAGAACTGTTAATATGGCGGAGTGGCCCGTCATGGGATAAAGTGCAAACAGCTGCGGTGGAGCGACCGCAATTTGAGGTCAGCCGACACAAACTGGTTCAGTGTTTTAACTCGGGCCGTTAAACTTCATTGCTGATGTATGGAGGCAACAGGCATCAGGACACCATACGATGTGGCCAGGGGTAGGCAGCAGGACCAAAGAGGCGGGCTGGGCTCGGGCCGTTAAACTTCATTGCTGATGTATGAAGGCAACAGGCATCAGGACACCATACGATGTGGCCAGGGGTAGGCAGCAGGACCAAAGAGGCGGGCTGGGCTCGGGCCGTTAAACTTCATTGCTGATGTATGAAGGCAACAGGCATCAGGACACCATACGATGTGGCCAGGGGTGGGCCGCAGGGCCAAAGATGCGGGCTGGGCTCGGGCCGTTATACTTCATTGCTGATGTATGAAGGCAACAGGCATCAGGACACCATACGATGTGGCCAGGGGTAGGCCGCAGGGCCAAAGATGCGGGCTGGGCTCGGGCCGTTAAACTTCATTGCTGATGTATGGAGGCAACAGGCATCAGGACACCATACGATGTGGCCAGGGGTAGGCCGCAGGACCAAACAGACAGTCATGCTGAGCTAAGCATAACCAAAGTGTGCTTTCAGTTACAAGAATTCGTACTTAAACAAAACAAAATAGCATAATCGAGGAAAGACGGGAGATGGGAGGGGGTGGAGGTATTGACAGAGACACAAAACAGTCCTCATCATTTCCCTACGAATCGTTTTCAAGAACAATTTTAAACTTGTGCTCTACTTTTCATCATTTATAAGTTTAGCACATAGTGTTTAGGGCTAATAAATCATATACTTTAGTGCCCTTAAAGAGTTTAATAATATAATACGTCGTTGTGTGCACTAGGGTGTCTAAAAAACATGATGTCCGTGCAAGCTGCCCATCCAAAACGGGGTGCTCCTTTACACAAAGAATATCCTGACCAAATTTGGTCCCCCCCCCCCCCCCCAGGCCTTCATAAGTCAATGACCTGTACCCAAAAGTCACAAATCAAAGTCGTCGTACAGACCTCCATTTGAAAGCTCTTGTTGAGTAGAATACACTTATATACAGTAGAAATGCTCTACATCTAATCGTTTTCGTTCTATGAGTCATAAACCTCTACACACAAAAAAAACAAGCTTTAGGGCTACTGTAAAACAAGCTACTGTACACCAAAGCTTGGTTTTGGTAAAGGTTTATGTCTCATAGAACGAAAACTATTAATTGTAGAGCATTTCGACTGTATAAAAGTGTATTCTACTCAACAAGAGCTTTCAAAAGAGCACACGCGGTGGTCTGTACGACTTTTATTTTTGACTTTTGGGTAGGGGCCACTGACTTATGGAGGCCCGGGGGGACCAAACTTCAAAGGAGGGGGACCAAATTTAGTCAGCATATTCTTTGTGTAAAGGAGCACCCCGTTTTGGATGGGCAGCTTGCACAGACAAAAAGTTTTTTAGAACACCCTAGTGTGAGTTTAGGCATTGTAATCTAATTATCAGCTCTTTTTGGTGTCAGCTTTTAATTGTGATGCCTTTTGAAAAGTGAAGACTGAACCATGTCATGTGTATTTGCGTGACAACTCTTACGAAAAATGGTGTTTGCTCAGAAGCATTACCGTTAGCCATTGCATATCAGCCTGGGTCGGGTGCACGCGATGCGAGCCGTCCCACGCAAAATAACAAAACAAAAAGCCATGAAAGCCCAGACGGTAACATGTTGCACCAGGATGTGAAGAAACAGCTTGACAAAGAACACCTTTGTCCCAGATATTGCAATTCCACTCTGTAGCGTGTTTTGCAAGAGCACCGAGGACAAACTGGTTCCAGTTTTTATGTAATTTTAGCTAATGTTTGAGATTTATCTTGTGCCTCAAGCTCAACATTTCGTGCAGGTTTACTAGGTTATACCCTCAGCGAG
Organism: Chirona hameri; assembly: GCA_036785665.1. Lineage (NCBI taxonomy): Eukaryota > Metazoa > Arthropoda > Thecostraca > Balanomorpha > Balanidae > Chirona > Chirona hameri. Next base: position 15,586 of record JAXIVJ010013492.1, on the reverse strand, counting down.
ACACACAAGGGACCATGACTAACCTCAATAAATGTGTGAAGCTTTGAACTTTCTCATACATTTTTGTTTTAACCTTTTTGACCGACTTTCTAAGTTCTGGGAGCACAGAGCCCCTCACAAAGCAGAACGTAGTAGGTGGACAATGACACACAATTTCACATCACATATATTTCATATAATTTCATATCACACAATTTATGTTCATCAGCAAAATTTACTTTCACAAACTTCAAGTGTCAGCTGTGTCAAAAGTCTGAGCACAGTTCTCCTGCCCTAATCTCATCTGGTCATGTCTGCTGCCACCAATTACAGGCCATCCCAGTCAGGAGCAAACAGCACAAGTGGGAGCACAAACCACTATCAACTTGATCATCTTGCTTTGCCAGGATGAGGAGTCAAGAAGGCTTACTACTGAGCTATGGGAGGATAATTGACCTGCAGGAAGGGTTGAGAGCTGTGGGAAGATGTATCTGTAACAAAAGTCACTTAGGAAGTACTGAGCTTAACCAACTAATTTCCATAAATTATACATCCACTTCACACTAGACTAAAGTGATTTCCTTTGCATACAAAATATGTGATTCAATGGCTTCCTTAAATTCCTATCCTGTATAATTAACCAACTAAAACTGTTACTGAAGCTCATCACAACATAAGTTGCATTAATAAATTACCTTGGGCCCACATGGAATAAGGCATTTCAGATTGTCTGGGCAGGTAGGTACTAACTTTTCATTTACTAGATGGTGTTCCTCCTATGATTCATCAGAATGAATGAATGAATGAATGAATGAATGAATGAATAAATGAACTTTGGGTTTCTATTTATTTTTAGTAATGTTCAATCATCTGTGTTCTACATGCTTACATCTTGTTCCACTTTGACATACAAATCCACTGCAAACAAGTATTGTTCTGCAGGGAATCTGTTGAACTGTTAACCCATGCACTGCAGGGGGTTTGCACCGAACACGAACTGCAGGGGGGGTTGATTTCCCCCCCCCCCCATGAGATCTTGAAAACTACGCTACGTAGCGACAAGTAATTTTTTAGGTTAGGCCAAAATTGAGGTCACCAGAGGTCATCACAGGTCAAATTTTCCATTTTGCTTCCTGTTCTAGGACTTCGCTCCAGAAATTTCCATATATCTTGGAAACTATGCTAGTTAGAAACAAACAGAAAAAAACTAACGCCAGTCAGTGAAATTTTCAATCGACAAGATGTCCTCACATTTGATCTCAGGTCAATATTTGAGGCTCGAGAGGTCAAAAAAGGAAAAAATTGTCTAGATTACCATAGTTCACCCGACTGATTTTAGGTGCTAACTCCATTTTTGTAGAAAAAGGTGATTATATCCATTTAACTGAAATTTTTTTACTTTTCATATGTTCAAGAAATGTTATTTACCTGCCAGTTTCAATATTTTGGGTCATGTCCCTGATGCCCCCCCCCCCCCCCCCATCCCTCCTCCGGACCTGCCCCTGTAGCTCTTCATGACAATGTTGGCCTGTCATCCAGTACATCAACAAGGGTCCCACACTCGGGTATGTATCGAAAAGGATATAATTAGAAACAACAAAACCAAATCAAACAATATATCTGCACAAAACCGTTGATGTATGAAACATTAACACAACAGCAATAGTAGCCGGCAGGACGCGTTCCAGTTGGAGTGGGAGGGGCCGCCGGCATTCTCACAGACATGTTATCCATCTTCAAAAAGTAATTACTTGCATGCGTGAACGTAATAGAAATGACGTGATAGATGAAATGTGCTTACCTCTTAATTGCGTTCACCACGCTGGAAAATGTCTTATCTTCAACAATAACGAAATAAACAAGCTGCCGACACACCCACCGACAAGCAAAGTGAGACGTTGATGACGCGCATTTGACGACAATGGATTCCGTCAAATATGGCAGCGCTGAAACCCCAAAGGTTTTGGGTATAATCTGAAGGGAAGTAGAAGCCTTGCCAGACGGATTCTCTACACCGGACCGTCACCAGCGCTGAGAGCAGCCATTAGCCGAAACTGCAGAAACAGTATCCATATGGTACATATGCTACGCTGAACAATGCACTGAATTGAGAGCCCTTGAGTTATAACGGCAGACTCGATGAGATATTGCTCAACGTGCGTTTGTCCTCGATGTCCTGGTGACCATTCACCAAAACGTTGCTCTTCAGCGCCTGGAAGTTGGGGGAATGCTTTTACGTATCTACTCCACAATAGGAAAATAACTCGTGTTGTCCTTGCCCCGACCCAGGGACGTCGCCACTGGGTGAGTCATCCCCAGGATCGCCCCCCCCCCCATCCTAAATTAGCAGGATTTTAACATTAGCCGTATGAGAGCGGGGGCAACCGCCCGGCTGCCCCCTCCCCCTTCCTTTGTGACGAATTCCCTGTTCTGACCGTCCGGAGATGAAAACGCGTTTCCTCCCCGCCAACGCCTCTCTCGGGCCAATTCACTAAGTCATGAAAGCCAAAGGACACATACCGAGACGTACGGACCACCCGACCCAGGCAGCGTAGGAGCCCGTTGTATTGTTTCTGTCCGCTTTTCCTGGCGTCGTTCATCGTCGAATGAGAGCGGATAATAGATCGATGGGGTTGTTTTGCCCGGTAGCGCAAGTGCTTTTATCCCAAGAGGTTTCACATTCGCTTCATAGCGGGCGAACGTGTGCCTTCAATGACGGATCATATCCGACATACAATATCGTATCGGCTTCAACTTGCAGACTTGCAGATATGGTAATTTGGAAATGGCAACAGGTAACTCATTATTTTTTTTACTGAGCGCTACAACGCCGAAGCTGCTCATCTTGATCATAACAAAAATCGGGAGACTAGCAAAACCAAAACCAGAGACTCCCTCAGTCAAACCTGAACAGTCAAATATGTGCGTGCGTCCGTCAGCGAATAAAGAAATAGCGTCTAATCCGGGTACTTTGTATATTCTGCCTATGTATACACATATATTATTTAGACATATGTTCGATTGCTTCGTCACTCATCAGCGCGTCTCTATGGCATGCTCGGGCATCACTCTGACGCGCTGATCGCCACAAATCAGCAGTGTCATTAAATCGTTTTGGAATGATCTCCGGAGAACACACCGATCGCCCCGGCCCTCCGGCGGCGGCACAATAAGGTTCTAAACAGACAGACGAGTACATATATATATACACACACACGCACACACACACACGCGTGCACAGCTTGTCTGGCCACTGTGCAGAGGGCGCCACTGGTCAGTAGTCCAGGCCACAGTGTGCTGAGAGGAAGGTGGAGTGCTGCAGCCGCTGCTGCCAGCCTGAGTTGTAGATAAGACGTTCGGGCGACTCTTGATCAGCTGAAACACGGCGAGATATGCACTGAGACAACGGCATGATATGACGAGTGCAGGCTAGAGATCCGAGCAGCAGTTCTGACATTGTATTATTACATGCAACTTAACACTATCAGCAGTCATCGCAAGGGACGAATACATGATTTGGAAGAATTGTTGCGTTTCTCCACAAGCATGCATGTTCAAGTTAAAATGTTCTCTAGCCTAAATTAATGTGATTATATTGACAATAATGTGCATAATCGCGCCCGCAATATTTTGGCCCGTAAAGGGAATGTTTCACCTTTCTGAAAGTTGTCAAATATACGCTGGTTGTAGTCGAAAATATGAAGTGCTGCTGAAAACGATGGTGAAATTTTTTTCTCTCTCGAAAAGTCACTTAACTTCATACAAATTAAGGTTTTAAATTTGGGATGATGTCATTATTGAGCTATAGACCACCGCTGATTGGCTGACAAAGTGGGATTGGCTGAAAAAATGTCTGTCAGCCAATCAGCGGCGGCACTAGCCTAGACCCAATTTTGCAAATGGGAAATTAAATTGCTCAAAAACGGCTAAGTTTTGGGGAAAATGACCACTACTACAATGACTATTTTCGACATTTCAATAACGGCCAAAGATAATGGCTATCTCAGTTCAAAACCAATACAAAGGTGAACATTTCCTTTAACAACATTCATTGTTCCGACACCATTCATTGGTCCAGTTTGTATAACGAAGAAAACTATTTGTCCCGGTTACAGTGATTTCAGCTTAAGCTTAAACCAGCTTAAACCAACTTAAACCACCAAAACTGCAGCATCAGCAGCAGTCACTTCCACGTCACAGCGCAGAACACAGCGCGTTTTAACCTACCGGCCTGATCCTTCTGCAGCTCCCTCTCCCCCCACACTCCGCGGCGGCGGCGGCGGCGGCGGAGTCTAGTCGTTGAACTTGCGGTTCAGGTTAGCGCCGAACAGCGAGTTCCTGATCTCGGGCAGCATCTGGCCGGCCAGCAGGTCCAGACGGGACTCGAGCGTGTTGACGATCTTGATCCGGTTGCCCTTGGTGTGCATCTCCACACCGCCGCACCTGTCGCAGGGGGACGGGAGAGGGGCCGTCAGAGGTCATGGTTATACCAAACGGCCGGCATTTGGGGCACATATCCAGCCTGACTAGGGCTGTCCAACGACAGAGAATGGAACAGCAAGCTGAGCTAGTGTAAGTAATGAGATGGCTTACAACAATTCAGTGCCAACAAAAATAGCGTAACGCGCCAACGATCGGCGCTGTTGGTGGCTACCAGTTTTACCGATTTACGTATTCTATCCCGCAAGCCTCTGAAACTATCAAAGACAAATGCAAGCAGAAAGATGGCTTGAATTTCCATGCCAGTTGACGATTGTATAAGGCGAGCCGCTCACCGCTAAATGAAAGCACTAAGGAGCAGCCGTGTCCTCGTCTGTCAGACGGCACCGCACAGCGATCACTCACGCGTGGGCGGGCAGGAAGGTATCGTCCACCTTGATCTGGACGGCCATGCCCTTGGTGGCCTCCTTGTATTGCTGGATGGCGCCGTCCAGGATGCTCTGCACCACCGAGACGTCCGCTTGGCGGCACCGCACCGTCACCACCGGCTCCAGCAGCTGACGACCGACCCCGCACCACGGTCAGCGAGGGTAACGGAAGGGGCACCGGTCACACGACCGACACATGGCAGACGGTAGCGGTCGGCAGGGGGCGATCAGCACGGCTCAGTCGTCACGGGCTAACGACACACGGCCGACATACAGACTTGTGCTTGATTCCAGTGGAATCGAATCCGATTCCGGAATCGATTCCGTTTGTACTAGAATCGGAATCGGATTAGATTAGATCAGACATCGCACAGTTCGGTGATAGTCAGGACTCATACTTCGAAGTTGCTGGTGTGAGCCTAGTCTACGTACGTCGTTCTGTGATTAGTCACTGGCTTTAATTTACAAGTATGTTTAGTTTTATTCTTACCAGCGCTTGAACACCATTGTTAATGTTTTACGCTGCTGTTTTTACTGTACAATATACTCCTGTTTTTGTCTTATCATTAAATGCGAACCTGTGTTTCGTGTACAATCGCTTACATTGTGTATGTTTTAATTGGCTGTTGCATGACTGCAACCGTAAGTGCGCTCTGGGCCCGCGGCTGTGATGTCGCTCAATACACACTACACAATTCGATTCCGTGGGCATCTGGGTGGAATCGGAATCAGGTGGAGTCAATTATTTTTAGAAAATTATGGAATCGGAATCGGTATCAATGTCTATTACAATTTACAAGTGATTCAGTTTTATTTTCGTAAAAATCACTGACCATGAATTTAAGCTTTCGTGAAGGTTATTGTGTTTTGGAGCATGCATAGCTAAAGTAAAGCTAGGCCATTATTTTATATATAAAAAATATATAATGAGGGTCAATAAACATGTTCATTAATTCTAGGTAGGTACTTATTTGGGTGGAGCCATACAATGATCTTCGCTTATGGCAATGTTATGTTTATTGTACTGTACATTCCATAACATTATCATATCTAGCAAGACTTTGATTTATATGTGTATCATATTGCAAAATAGCAGCTTGCCCGTGCATCATGATTATAGGTTGTCTAGACATTATACTGTTTTGAACCTTCGTTAGACTTTGTGACATTTTTTGAACTTTCACGATTTTGTAGCAGAAGCCAGTTTGACAAAATTCATGAAATTATTTGATTTCTTATATCAAAATAGCCATATTAAATATACCTGTGTAATATATTTAATATGGCTATTTGTGTCATTCGTATCATTTGTACAAAATGTAAGTATGATCAAACATTTTTGATGCAGAGTAGAATCAAATCAGAATACATGGAATCGTATTCGGAATCAAGCTTTTTAGGTGCCCTGGAATCGGATTCGGAATCGACTCACCTAGTAAAATACCTATTGGAATAAGAATCGGAATCAGAGCCATCTGGCTTGACATGGAATCGGAATAGATTCCGCTGAATCGGAATCAAGCACCAGTCTGCCGACGTGCGGCGCTATCGACATCGAATGAGATACAGGCACTTAAACACCACATAGTCAAAAGCAAAGTGGTGATAGCAAAAACCATGACCTCCAGTCTCCACTCCATGAGCTCCACTCAGGCATCCTCGTCCACTCCTGCCATGTTGAACAATCCAGCCAACCCGCCGGCCGTCAAGCCACGAAAGCCACCCCTGCGACCCAGCAGCTGCCACTGGCGGCGCCCACCTGGAAGAGTCCCTGGACGATGAGCGCCTGCAGGACGGGTCCGTAGCGCTGCGGGTCGCTGGTGATCTGACCGAGCCGGCGGCGCGCCTCCTCCACCACGCCGAACACGTGGTCCTCCCGCGACTTGAGCACCTTCAGACGCGCCTGGTTCTGCAGATTCGAGTTCTGACTGCCAGGTGAGAGGACAGAGCCAGGATCAGACAGATGCAGAGATGGGGAGAGAACTGGCAGAATCAAATACACATACCAGCAACAATGAAGCCTGCAATTTGCAAAAAAAAAGGTGAATAATTATGCCAAAACATCAAAAGTTGTGGCACTCACATTTTCTTCTGCAGGTTGACCTGCTTGAGCCTCTTGTCATAGTACTCCTGGATCTTGATGCGCTGCTGGTGGACGAGCCTGCCCTTCTCGATGTTGAACTCCTCCTCAGCCTTGGCATCAATCTCCTCCACCTTCTCATTGGCCTCCTGCTCTATGAAGGCCATCATGTGCTTAATCTGAAACACAGGATCGGGAAGTGTTCACAGGATGCTGCTCACAGGTTACTGCTCTATGAAGGCCACCATCAGCTTAATCTGAAACACAGGATCGGGAAGTGTTCACAGGATGTTGCTCACAGGTTACTGCTCTATGAAGGCCACCATCAGCTTAATCTGAAACAGGATCGGGAAGTGTTCACAGGATGCTGCTCACAGGCTCCTGCTCTATGAAGGCCATCATGTGCTTAATCTGAAACACAGGATCGGGAAGTGTTCACAGGATGTTGCTCACAGGTTACTGCTCTATGAAGGCCACCATCAGCTTAATCTGAAACACAGGATCGGGAAGTGTTCACAGGATGCCGCTCACAGGCTCCTGCTCTATGAAGGCCATCATGTGCTTAATCTGAAACACAGGATCGGGAAGTGTTCACAGGATGTTGCTCACAGGTTACTGCTCTATGAAGGCCACCATCAGCTTAATCTGAAACACAGGATCGGGAAGTGTTCACAGGATGCTGCTCACCGGCTCCTGCTCTATGAAGGCCATCATGTGCTTAATCTGAAACACAGGATCGGGAAGTGTTCACAGGATGTTGCTCACAGGTTACTGCTCTATGAAGGCCACCATCAGCTTAATCTGAAACACAGGATCGGGAAGTGTTCACAGGATGCTGCTCACAGGCTCCTGCTCTATGAAGTCCACCATCAGCTTGTACCTTGAACTGAGACAGCAGATAAGGTTCAGGTCCAATGTCATTAATTTATTGGTAAAATAATGTAACTGAGTATCTTCTAATACAATGTGAAAATCTCGTTGCATGAAATCCCCTTGATTACTTTCACATACCCAAGTTGAGAGTCAAGAGCTTTAAAATCATATGCTAAAATTGTATGCTAACCATGAACCAAGAGAAGTGTCTAGTATGACCAAAATCTTGAAAGAACCTGATTTGCTAGATATGTCATGGCACTATCCTTAAAAGAAAAACTGATCCACATTGTTTTTCAATTAGACTTGTTTGGATCAGTTTGACATATTAAATACATAATTTGACTTGAATGGTGTTCCAATACCTAAAGGGAATAGTCGACCGTGGTAGATTCGATCGAATGCTATGAAATGACTAAACAGAGTATGCAGATAACGATTCTGCTATGTATTTGTCATAAAACCCAGGAACTGTGAACATTTCGATGAAATAATATATTATACACCATGACGTCATTTTCGGATGTACGTCACAAACGCATCACACCTCCCGAGTTTATGGTGAATCGAATTAGGCAAACAATACGCTTATGTGCGCCGGTTGCGTATATTGGAATGTAATATTGCAATCAGTGAAGACCCCGAAAAAGAAGAAGGAAACTGCAGTGCGCTATAAAAAAAAACAGCGATTTGACGATCCCCATGGTGTGACAGGAAACAATATTGTAATAACATAATCGAACCTGACCTAACCTTTACAGCAATTACGGACGCAGGGACCCACGTTTAGAACGTCCCGCTCGCATTCGCTCGCTCTGCTGCGGAACCTACCGGTGGGGTGGGGGGGGGGGGGGGGGGGGGGGGGCTGTCGCCCCCGGACCATCTCGTAGAAAACTGGTCCATGGGGATCATCAAATCGTTTTTTTTTTTGGTAACGCACAGCAGTTTCCTGATTTTGCTTTTTCGGGGTCTTGACTGATCGCAATATTACATTCCAATATTGCGCAGCCGCGGCAATGTGGTTAATTACGCAGCCGCGGCAGTCGACAAGGCCCCAAAGTTTGGCGAAATAGAGCCAAGGTCGGTTGACTTTAACAGAAAATATTGGCTAAATGATATCACCAAAGGAAGATCAGATTAGTACAGTCCCGACTTCTTGCATACCATACCTCATTTTTTCCTAAAACAATACGAGAATAGAATAGATTAGGCCAAAGCATTGTAGATTGTAATACTATGGAACAGTTAACAAATATGTTGAACTCACTATGAATCTTTAATCGTGAAAGACGGTATATGTGCAGTGACACCTAATGAACCTACTTCGTTTTTGTGATGACATATGGAGTATGTGCTGTTAATAGTGTTGTGTGTTGTGTTAATTGTGTATATGTTACCACCACCACCAAGACCTTCATTGGTATTCGCGGTGTAATACATGAATCTGAACCTGACGTCACCGTCAATCTGGTATAAACCTCGGCGGTTCGTTCGAAAATCTGCTCTAGAGCCGTTGAGGTGGAGTTTTGGAAAAACCGAACCGTGGATCATATGATTTCTATATCCAGGCTACAATTCTGCTATCTCAGTTAAAAACCTCATGTTAAGGTCGACTATTCCCTTAAAAGGATAGTGTCTTGAAACAATGTTTCTTTAATCTACTTGCTTCTTCACTCAAGCATCTTTGTATTCCCTGACAAATCACAGATTCAAGCACATATCACTGTCTCTATATTCACAAGCAGATGCCATAAGCCACCAATAATCCATACAATACATAAGACATGGATAAGATATAAAAGCTCATAATATTGCAATTTTGCATACAAATTTGGAAGTTTAACTATTTTACTACTACGTAGTTATTTTACTATACTATCTATGTAGTTTTTGCCATCATCTCACAAAATGTTTCATTTATTCATTTGAATTTCTCCATTTACAGATGAAGTCATCCTTTAAATACAAGCATGTCCTGTGAGGTGGTCTGTGATCACTGATCATACCAAAGATACCACCTACCTAAGTTAATGCAGTGATATTAATCACTGCATTCTTTTCAGGTCAGGTGGCGTTCATGAAATGTTAAAGGGAATTATTCACATTTGTATTGGTTTTGAACTGAGATAGCCATTATCTCTGGACATTATTGAAATGTCTAAATTATTCAGGTCGTTTTCCCAAAAACTTATCCGTTTTTAAGCAATTGAATTTATAATTTGCAAAATGGGGTCTAGGCTAGTCCTACCGCTGCACTGATTGGCTGACAGCGACTTCAAGATTGTTGGTCCTGGATGTCGGACGACCTGTATTTCTCGATCCTTGGCGAGTACGATGTAAACAACGGCGAACGCAATAGGTTGCGGTCCAAGTTGAAGTTTTTCACGTTGTTTGAAGTCTTAGTTATGGATTGATTGTTTTTTAAATAAATATTGAGCTATCGCAATGCCTCGCACTCGTCAGTGTCCTGTGCGGGAGAAGACATAGTTCCACAATGTTTGTATTTAAATCGCCAGAATTATCTGGAAACGATTGTGCCATATGTTGGCAGCTAAAGGTTTTATCTATAGCTCTCTATAGCTCAATAATGACGTCATCATCCCAAATTTAACAACTTAATTTGTAGAAAGTTAAGTGACTTTTCGAGATAAAAAATATCACCATCGATTTCGGCAGCACTTACTTCATATTTTCGACTACAACCAGCATATATTTGACAACTTTCAGAAAGGTGAAACATTCCCTTTAACCCGCGCCGTGCCGGGGGGGGGGGGCGTTTAGACGCCCCCCCCCCCAAGGTTTTTCGAGGATAGCGAAAAAACGGCGGCGCTGCGCGCCGCCGGTTTTGGCACAGCTGTTGAGGCATCAATTGCCCACATATTGTAAAATGTTTGACCATGGATCATCTCAGGTCAGGTCACCAGACCAGCTCACGTGACCCCATCTCCAAAAAAGTGTGTGGTCGTCTCACAGCCACAGTTTTTGGCCGATCGATTTCGTACTTACAGGAGTTCATAAGGGCAATGGTACCTACAATTCGTATATCTCGGATTTTCGATATCGGTGACCTAAGGTCGTATCAATTTCGTGACCTCCCCATTATAAATCAATGGGAAAATATTCAAATACTTCCTATTCTGAGGATACACATGATATCAGCCAAATTACTTCTGGATCATGTTATCATAGGCCATTCTTGAAGACCCAGGTGCAATTTTTGTTCAGTTACCCCTACAGGGTCAGCTGAGGTCATCCAAGATTACCAATACTTTTGTGTCAATAACTCGACAAAATAAAGATAGAGACGCGAAACTGGCACCAATGTGTTTGTCTCGTCGAGGCACATCTCCCAATGTCCAACATGACCCAATTGGGTCACCACTTGACCTTGACCTGAGGGCAATTTTTTTAGTTGACCTAACCTGGTCATCATGAATATGATTTGAAGCGCCTTGACAATACAAACACGATGGCGTCACAATTACTGCCGTATCTTTATTAGGTAAAAATATATTTGTGAAAACTATTTTGCTAAAAAATAGCCTTTTTGACATTTGATGAGCTCTGGAACCTAAACTATTGATCTTAGCTCAAATCTGAGGACACCTTACCGATTGCATTTTTCAATAGCTTTCCATTGCTTTTTCTGTGTATTCCTATATCATAGTTCATAGTAGATATCATAGTTCCTGTGATATCTGGGATTTTCTGGAGCGAAGTCCTAAAACTGGAAAATTTGACCCTTCATGACCTCTGGTGCCCTCAATATTGATTGACCTGATAAAAAAATGCTTGAAATAGTTTCAAAATGCCTTTTGACGAGCTTTCGAACGGTGTTTTCGGTTTTTGCCTACACTCTATAGGAGCCGAGTTAGAGGGAGACGTCTTCATGTATCATATTAACTTTATTGAAACGCCCCCCCCCCCCCCCCGGCACGGCGAAGGTGGCGCCGAGCACCGGCACTGCGCGGGTTAAGAGGAATTACAATAAAGTTAATATGTTACCATACAAATGTGTTACCTACACACACATATTAAAGCAAGGGGTGACAAAAGGACAGTGTTCCAAGATTTGTTGATTTGGGTGGGAAATGACACCCAAATGTGAATTATTTTCCACTCCCAAATTATGAATTGTGATATTGATTCTGACATAAATATTGAATCAAATACATGAATTCAACCAAAACTACTGCTTTTCGTATTCAAAACAGAAATAAATATTGTACCATTTTTATATAATTTTCCACTCTCATAGTATTTGTTGGCTCAAATTTTTCACTTTTTGCTTGGGTGCCAGCACCCAAGCAAAAATGGAATTTTGGGACCCTGCAAAATGGGAGGTCTCAGAGGGACAGCAAAGGCATATCACCATGGTTACAGAATTATGATTTTAGTTGAAATTAATATCCTGCTGTTACAACCCTACATAGCTGGCTGCTAAGCATCATTGGTAGCATTTTGCTTTATGTTTGTACATCTTTGCCCTGAAATTATTTTTCCACTTACTTATTGCATACCATTTTCTATGTAGAAGCTGAATGACTTTGACTATCTATGTAGTTCCATGCTTCAATAAGTCCTAAACAAACCACACGCTTAATGACTGACTACCCATGTAGTTCTGTGCTTCAAGAAGTCCTAAACAAACCACTATGGCTACTCATTGTAGCTACACTTGCTTACCTATTTTCTTGTTGAACACATTTTAGTTTTTATGACACTTTTTGCAAACTGATGATATCCTGAATGAATTAGAATAACCTAAACTAAAGATGACATGTCAGTTGGAGACACAGTAGGGAAATACTTTTTTTTTAATAGAGCGCTCCGAAAATAGTGCCAGTAATGTCAGAGCCTGCCATAGACATGCATGTAAATGATCTAAAATTAGAGTACCTTTATGAACAGTTTTACAAAAACCACTTGCAATAAATTGTAGCAAAATGTCAGAAAACAAGTTAGCCATAAAGGATACAAAAATGATCAATTATCATGTTTTTCCTGTGCAAGTCTGAAAAAAAATCCAGATCCATATTGAAAATGTGTTTGGAATTGCAAACTTCCAAAAAATGATGGGAACATTCATGCTTGGAAACATTCATGCTTGGCCCAATTCACTCTAATTATTGAGTATGCAAGCTGGCCAGCACTCTAATTTTGGATCATCAGCTCTATTTATTGAGAAATTCAGCACCAGACAACAGCAGGTAATCCAAAAATAGAGTAAGGATCTAGACTGTTTCCTGCCAGTGACATATTCATAAATTTAATGTGACCCATCTTTAAGCAAATTTTGAAGTTTGTGCCTGACATACATGCCCTCTATGGGTTGTCAAGTGGTTGCAGTGCTATGCAATAGCTGTTTAAAAAACAGTATTTTCGCGACCACTTACAATGCATCAAAACATACAATTGGAGCACTCTATTTTGTGTATTTCCCTATGGTGTCTCCAACTGATGTCAATTAAGGGATGATTTGCTCACAGACCCTTAGCAAACTGCCAGAGTGTCACATGTGAGAATAGATATTTTTTATGCCGAAAACATATATAACACAATAAATGAAAAATGGATGAATACATAAAGTGCAAAACTGAAACAGCTGCATCACCTCAGTGAGGTGATGCAGCTGTTTCAGTTTTGGTGAGGCTCACCATAAAACATGCATAAAGGAACAATTATTTGGTTCCACAAATTCCAACACCTGCCAGTATCTAATTTCCACAACATACTTAACTAGTATGATTTGTTGACAAAGAAAATCAATTGGATATCAGTTGGGCAAACTATGGGGAGGCAATAAAAAAGTGTATTGAAGTGGGTGGAGCGATACCCTTATAAGGGCATGCTTGCAGGCCTTCAGTAAAACGTCAATATTTGAATAATCAAGCGATGAAATAAACACAGAACCACAGAATCAGAAAGAAAAATATGAAACTATGCACAGTATATGAAAGCTACCTTTAAAAAAAAATGTGCATTCCATGATCTACTGCAATCAACAAATTGATGACAGGCATCTGAAAATGATGGCGGCGATCAACTTTTTGATTGTGCAAACAGCTGGCTAATCAATATATTGATTATGTTAACTAATACTGAAAATGTTATAATGTTGATGTTAATGTTATACTAGAAAAGAAAGCTGAAATCAAATAATATTAATAATTAATAAAAATGGAATCATCTGATAAATAACTATTTCACTAGGAAGCATAACAAATTACCTCAATTTGATGAATTTAGGAAATACTTTTTATTTGTATTCAGAAAGACACAAAGACAAAGTCGGTGGACACTGCAACAACACTTTTTGGTAGATCAATAATTTGTCTTTCTTTTCCAACAAAAATATGATGTACATAGGCTTTCTTTCGATGTACACAACATGTTTCATTGTGGTGATGCACCAAAATCAATCAAAATATTGATTGCATGCCCATATTAGGGCATCGCTCCACCCACTTCTATCAACTTTTTGATTGCCTCCCCTAGTTTGCCTGGTGTATCAAGCAGTGGGGCTTTGCCAGTGTCCAGCATTGGGAAATTTGGGTGTGAAAATGACAACATATAGATACTATTTTTCCACTCTTTTTCCTGAGTCTTACTGTTTATTTTCCACTCATTATAAAACGTATTGGATAATTGGAACCCTGACACTTATTTATGGATATAATAATAGGGACAGCCTGTGGAGGGAAAGACAGGTAAGAATTGGCACAAGTAATAACTAATTGTGGTGAGCGGGTAATTGGGTATTGATAAAGCAGAGTACATATGTTTTTTGTTGAGTTTTCTACTCTTATGCTAATTTCTTAGCCAGAATTTGCACTCTGCACCCCAGCTCCAAAGCAATCCTAGGACCCTGGGCTTTGCTCCATTACAATTATAATTAGCTGAAGCAAGCAGGATAAACCTAAAATTCCAGTCTTACCTGCTTGTTGACATCGACCGCTTCAATTTTGCTAGCCATTTTGAATTCTTCCAGATGCTCCCCAATGTAAAAACAAAGATGTAAGTGAAATCAGACTGATTGATGCTACAGTCTGTGCTTAAATTATTGAAAATGTGTTATAAATCAGGTTTCCTGGAGGAATCTAAACCGCAGGACACAGACAGCCTCACAGACTCTCACACGACCGCTGCCGGAGTGTACGCAAAATGAAGTACGTCCAAACATCAGGGGAGTCCAACATCAAACATAAGCTCTAATTCTGTTTAAAAAATATGATTGATTTATGTAAAAGATGGAACATCAGTGATCAATGAATACAAATGTTTTAAAGTAATATTCCATGGATTTCACTTCCTTACACACACCTTTTATTACAAGAAAATGAAGTACGTCTCTTGTATCATATGATAGTCCATAGAAATACAGCAGCTAATTTCAAAGTTCTTACATGCTATGTATTCTTGGAAAGTTGAATGTTCATTTAACGTAACTTTTGATAAATATGTACCAAATAAATGTATATTTCTACATGGTAATGCAATTTTCAAATGTATGAGCTGGTAAAAAAAAACAATTTATAACATCAATACTGATTCTTTGTCAGCACACTGCAGCCTATGCGCTTCGATTTTAGCGAACAATTTGTAGTGCCGGAGGCTAAGAGGTCGCTCGTAATCTCACCCTTGGCTCATCCCTCATTCACGACCTGAATGGCTTGAAACTGGTTAGCATTTATATGTAAGTTTTTAAAGCATTTGTTAAAAATGCGTTATTTGCCGAGCTGCAGCATCAAGGGAATAGGGATCGATAAACTGGCAATAATAGACT
>JAXIVJ010013491.1:30000-32500 GCA_036785665.1 Chirona hameri | reverse complement strand
CGCCTCCGGGCATACCACACCGCCTCCGGGCATACAACACCGCCTCCGGGCATACTACACCGCCTCCGGGCATACCACACCGCCTCCGGGCATACAACACCGCCTCCGGGCATACTAAACCGCCTCCGGGCATACCACACCGCCTCCGGGCATACAACACCGCCTCCGGGCATACTACACCGCCTCCGGGCATACCAGACCGCCTCCGGGCATACAACACCGCCTCCGGGCATACAACACCGCCTCCGGGCATACCACACCGCCTCCGGGCATACAACACCGCCTCCGGGCATACAACACCGCCTCCGGGCATACCACACCGTCTCACGTCATCATCAGCAACATCATCAGCAACATCATCAGCAACATCATCAGCAACATCACCAGCAACATCATCATCAACATCATCAGCAACATCATCAGCAACATCATCAGCAACATCATCAGCAACATCATCAGCAACATCATCAACATCATCATCAACAGCAACATCATCATCAGCAACATCATCATCAGCAACATCATCATCATCATCATCATCATCATCATGATCATCATCATCATCATCATCATCATCATCATCATCATCATCATCATCATCATCATCATCATCATCATCATCATCATCATCATCATCATCATCATCATCATCATCATCATCATCATCATCATCATCATCATCATCATCATCATCATCATCATCATCATCATCATCATCATCATCATCATCATCATCATCATCATCATCATCATCATCATCATCATCATCATCATCATCATCATCATCATCATCATCATCATCATCATCATCATCATCATCATCATCATCATCATCATCATCATCATCATCATCATCATCATCATCATCATCATCATCATCATCATCATCATCATCATCATCATCATCATCATCATCATCATCATCATCATCATCATCATCATCATCATCATCATCATCATCATCATCATCATCATCATCATCATCATCATCATCATCATCATCATCATCATCATCATCATCATCATCATCATCATCATCATCATCATCATCATCATCATCATCATCATCATCATCATCATCATCATCATCATCATCATCATCATCATCATCATCATCATCATCATCATCATCATCATCATCATCTTTATCATCATCATGCCCGGAGGCGGTGTTGTACCGCCTCCGGGCATACCACACCGCCTCCGGGCATACAACACCGCCTCCGGGCATACTACACCGCCTCCGGGCATACCACACCGCCTCCGGGCATACAACACCGCCTCCGGGCATACTACACCGCCTCCGGGCATACCACACCGCCTCCGGGCATACAACACCGCCTCCGGGCATACTACACCGCCTCCGGGCATACCACACCGCCTCCGGGCATACAACACCGCCTCCGGGCATACTACACCGCCTCCGGGCATACCAGACCGCCTCCGGGCATACAACACCGCCTCCGGGCATACAACACCGCCTCCGGGCATACCACACCGCCTCCGGGCATACAACACCGCCTCCAGGCATACAACACCGCCTCCGGGCATACCACACCGTCTCACGTCATCATCAGCAACATCATCAGCAACATCATCAGCAACATCATCAGCAACATCATCAGCAACATCATCATCAACATCATCATCAACAGCAACATCATCATCAGCAACATCATCATCAGCAACATCATCATCATCATCATCATCATCATCATGATCATCATCATCATCATCATCATCATCATCATCATCATCATCATCATCATCATCATCATCATCATCATCATCATCATCATCATCATCATCATCATCATCATCATCATCATCATCATCATCATCATCATCATCATCATCATCATCATCATCATCATCATCATCATCATCATCATCATCATCATCATCATCATCATCATCATCATCATCATCATCATCATCATCATCATCATCATCATCATCATCATCATCATCATCATCATCATCATCATCATCATCATCATCATCATCATCATCATCATTATCATCATCATGCCCGGAGGCGGTGTTGTACCGCCTCCGGGCATACCACACCGCCTCCGGGCATACAACACCGCCTCCGGGCATACTACACCGCCTCCGGGCATACCACACCGCCTCCGGGCATACTACACCGCCTCCGGGCATACCACACCGCCTCCGGGCATACAACACCGCCTCCGGGCATACAACACCGCCTCCGGGCATACTACACCGCCTCCGGGCATACCACACCGCCTCCGGGCATACAACACCGCCTCCGGGCATACTACACCGCCTCCGGGCATACCACACCGCCTCCGGGCATACAACACCGCCTCCGGGCATACAACACCGCCTCCGGGCATACCACACCGCCTCCGGGCATACAACACCGCCTCCGGGCATACAACACCGCCTCCGGGCATACCACACCGTCTCACGTCATCATCAGCAACATCATCAGCAACATCATCAGCAACATCATCAGCAACATCACCAGCAA
>JAXIVJ010013491.1:2500-5000 GCA_036785665.1 Chirona hameri | reverse complement strand
CCGCCTCCGGGCATACCCACACCGCCTCCGGGCATACAACACCGCCTCCAGGCATACAACACCGCCTCCGGGCATACCACACCGTCTCACGTCATCATCAGCAACATCATCAGCAACATCATCAGCAACATCATCAGCAACATCATCAGCAACATCATCATCAACATCATCATCAACAGCAACATCATCATCAGCAACATCATCATCAGCAACATCATCATCATCATCATCATCATCATCATGATCATCATCATCATCATCATCATCATCATCATCATCATCATCATCATCATCATCATCATCATCATCATCATCATCATCATCATCATCATCATCATCATCATCATCATCATCATCATCATCATCATCACCATCATCATCATCATCATCATCATCATCATCATCATCATCATCATCATCATCATCATCATCATCATCATCATCATCATCATCATCATCATCATCATCATCATCATCATCATCATCATCATCATCATCATCATCATCATCATCATCATCATCATCATCATCATCATCATCATCATCATCATCATTATCATCATCATGCCCGGAGGCGGTGTTGTACCGCCTCCGGGCATACCACACCGCCTCCGGGCATACAACACCGCCTCCGGGCATACTACACACCGCCTCCGGGCATACCACACCGCCTCCGGGCATACTACACCCGCCTCCGGGCATACCACACCGCCTCCGGGCATAACAACACCGCCTCCGGGCATACAACACCGCCTCCGGGCATACTACACCGCCTCCGGGCATACCAACACCGCCTCCGGGCATACAACACCGCCTCCGGGCATACTACACCGCCTCCGGGCATACCACACCGCCTCCGGGCATACAACACCGCCTCCGGGCATACAACACCGCCTCCGGCATACCACACCGCCTCCGGGCATACAACACCCGCCTCCGGGCATACAACACCGCCTCCGGGCATACCACACCGTCTCACGTCATCATCAGCAACATCATCAGCAACATCATCAGCAACATCATCAGCAACATCACCAGCAACATCATCATCAACATCATCAGCAACATCATCAGCAACATCATCAGCAACATCATCAGCAACATCATCATCAACATCATCATCAACAGCAACATCATCATCAGCAACATCATCATCAGCAACATCATCATCATCATCATCATCATCATCATGATCATCATCATCATCATCATCATCATCATCATCATCATCATCATCATCATCATCATCATCATCATCATCATCATCATCATCATCATCATCATCATCATCATCATCATCATCATCATCATCATCACCATCATCATCATCATCATCATCATCATCATCATCATCATCATCATCATCATCATCATCATCATCATCATCATCATCATCATCATCATCATCATCATCATCATCATCATCATCATCATCATCATCATCATCATCATCATCATCATCATCATCATCATCATCATCATCATCATCATCATTATCATCATCATGCCCGGAGGCGGTGTTGTACCGCCTCCGGGCATACCACACCGCCTCCGGGCATACAACACCGCCTCCGGGCATACTACACCGCCTCCGGGCATACCACACCGCCTCCGGGCATACTACAACCGCCTCCGGGCATACCACACCGCCTCCGGGCATACAACACCGCCTCCGGGCATACAACACCGCCTCCGGGCATACTACACCGCCTCCGGCATACCTCACCGCCTCCGGGCATACACACCGCCTCCGGGCATACAACAACCGCCTCCGGGCATACTACACCGCCTCCGGGCATACCACACCCGCCTCCGGGCATACAACACCGCCTCCGGGCATACAACACCGCCTCCGGGCATACCACACCGCCTCCGGGCATACAACACCGCCTCCGGGCATACAACACCGCCTCCGGGCATACCACACACCGTCTCACGTCATCATCAGCAACATCATCAGCAACATCATCAGCAACATCATCAGCAACATCACCAGCAACATCATCATCAACATCATCAGCAACATCATCAGCAACATCATCAGCAACATCATCATCAACATCATCATCAACAGCAACATCATCATCAGCAACATCATCATCAGCAACATCATCATCATCATCATCATCATCATCATCATCATCATCATCATCATCATCATCATCATCATCATCATCATCATCATCATCATCATCATCATCATCATCATCATGATCATCATCATCATCATTATCATCATCATGCCCGGAGGCGGTGTTGTACCGCCTCCGGGCATACCACACCGCCTCCGGGCATACAACACCGCCTCCGGGCATATTACACCGCCTCCGGGCATACCACACCGCCTCCGGGCATACTACACCGCCTCCGGGCATACCACACCGCCTCCGGGCATACAACACCGCCTCCGGGCATACAACACCGCCTCCGGGCATACCACACCGTCTCACGTCATCATCAGCAACATCATCAGCAACATCATCATCATCATCCATCATCA
>JAXIVJ010013490.1:0-37047 GCA_036785665.1 Chirona hameri | reverse complement strand
GACAGACAGACAGACAGACAGACAGACAGACAGACCAGACAGACAGACAGACAGACAGACAGACAGACAGACAGACAGACAGACAGACAGACAGACAGACAGACAGACAGACAGACAGACAGACAGACAGACAGACAGACAGACAGACAGACAGACAGACAGACAGACAGACAGACAGACAGACAGACAGACAGACAGACAGACAGACAGACAGACAGACAGACAGACAGACAGACAGGACAGACAGACAGACAGACAGACAGACAGACAGACAGACAGACAGACAGACAGACAGACAGACAGACAGACAGACAGACAGACAGACAGACAGACACGACAGACAGACAGACAGACAGACAGACAGACAGACAGACAGACAGACAGACAGACAGACAGACAGACAGACAGACAGACAGACAGACAGACAGACAGACAGACAGACAGACAGACAGACAGACAGACAGACAGACAGACAGACAGACAGACAGACAGACAGACAGACAGACAGACAGACAGACAGACAGACAGACAGACAGACAGACAGACAGACAGACAGACAGACAGACAGACAGACAGACAGACAGACAGACAGACAGACAGACAGACAGACAGACAGACAGACAGACAGACAGACAGACAGACAGACAGACAGACAGACAGACAGACAGACAGACAGACAGACAGACAGACAGACAGACAGACAGACAGACAGACAGACAGACAGACAGACAGACAGACAGACAGACAGACAGACAGACAGACAGACAGGCAGACAGGCAGACAGGCAGACAGACAGACAGACAGACAGACAGACAGACAGACAGACAGACAGACAGACAGACAGACAGACAGACAGACAGACAGACAGACAGACAGACAGACAGACAGACAGACAGACAGACAGACAGACAGACAGACAGCAGGACAGGCAGACAGGCAGACAGGCAGACAGGCAGACAGGCAGACAGGCAGACAGGCAGACAGGCAGACAGGCAGACAGGCAGACAGGCAGACAGGCAGACAGGCAGACAGGCAGACAGGCAGACAGGCAGACAGGCAGACAGGCAGACAGGCAGACAGGCAGACAGGCAGACAGGCAGACAGGCAGACAGGCAGACAGGCAGACAGGCAGACAGGCAGACAGGCAGACAGACAGGCAGACAGGCAGACAGGCAGACAGGCAGACAGGCAGACAGGCAGACAGGCAGACAGGCAGACAGGCAGACAGGCAGACAGGCAGACAGGCAGACAGGCAGACAGGCAGACAGGCAGACAGGCAGACAGGCAGACAGGCAGACAGGCAGACAGGCAGACAGGCAGACAGGCAGACAGGCAGACAGGCAGACAGGCAGACAGGCAGACAGGCAGACAGGCAGACAGGCAGACAGGCAGACAGGCAGACAGGCAGACAGGCAGACAGCAGACAGGCAGACAGGCAGACAGGCAGACAGGCAGACAGGCAGACAGACAGGCAGACAGGCAGACAGGCAGACAGGCAGACAGGCAGACAGGCAGACAGGCAGACAGGCAGACAGGACAGACAGGCAGACAGGCAGACAGGCAGACAGGCAGACAGGCAGACAGGCAGACAGGCAGACAGGCAGACAGGCAGACAGCAGACAGGCAGACAGGCAGACAGGCAGACAGGACAGACAGGACAGACAGACAGGCAGCAGGCAGACAGACAGACAGACAGACAGACAGACAGACAGACAGACAGACAGACAGACAGACAGACAGACAGACAGACAGACAGACAGACAGACAGACAGACAGACAGACAGACAGACAGACAGACAGACAGACAGACAGACAGACAGACAGACAGACAGACAGACAGACAGACAGACAGACAGACAGACAGACAGACAGACAGACAGACAGACAGACAGACAGACAGACAGACAGACAGACAGACAGACAGACAGACAGACAGACAGACAGACAGACAGACAGACAGACAGACAGACAGACAGACAGACAGACAGACAGACAGACAGACAGACAGACAGACAGACAGACAGACAGACAGACAGACAGACAGACAGACAGACAGACAGACAGACAGACAGACAGACAGACAGACAGACAGACAGACAGACAGACAGACAGACAGACAGACAGAAGACAGACAGACAGACAGACAGACAGACAGACAGACAGACAGACAGGACAGACAGACAGACAGGCAGGCAGGCAGGCAGGCAGGCAGGCAGGCAGGCAGGCAGGCAGGCAGGCAGGCAGGCAGGCAGCAGGCAGGCAGGCAGGCAGGCAGCAGGCAGGCAGGCAGGCAGGCAGGCAGGCAGGCAGGCAGGCAGGCAGGCAGGCAGGCAGGCAGGCAGGCAGGCAGGCAGGCAGGCAGGCAGGCAGGCAGGCAGGCAGGCAGGCAGGCAGGCAGGCAGGCAGGCAGGCAGGCAGGCAGGCAGGCAGGCAGGCAGGCAGGCAGGCAGGCAGGCAGGCAGGCAGGCAGGCAGGCAGGCAGGCAGGCAGGCAGGCAGGCAGGCAGGCAGGCAGGCAGGCAGGCAGGCAGGCAGGCAGGCAGGCAGGCAGGCAGGCAGGCAGGCAGGCAGGCAGGCAGGCAGGCAGGCAGGCAGGCAGGCAGGCAGGCAGGCAGGCAGGCAGGCAGGCAGGCAGGCAGGCAGGCAGGCAGGCAGGCAGGCAGGCAGGCAGGCAGGCAGGCAGGCAGGCAGGCAGGCAGGCAGGCAGGCAGACAGGCAGACAGACAGACAGACAGACAGACAGACAGACAGACAGACAGACAGACAGACAGACAGACAGACAGACAGACAGACAGACAGACAGACAGACAGACAGACAGACAGACAGACAGACAGACAGACAGACAGACAGACAGACAGACAGACAGACAGACAGACAGACAGACAGACAGACAGACAGACAGACAGACAGACAGACAGACAGACAGACAGACAGACAGACAGACAGACAGACAGACAGACAGACAGACAGACAGACAGACAGACAGACAGACAGACAGACAGACAGACAGACAGACAGACAGACAGACAGACAGACAGACAGACAGACAGACAGACAGACAGACAGACAGACAGACAGACAGACAGACAGACAGACAGACAGACAGACAGACAGACAGACAGACAGACAGACAGACAGACAGACAGACAGACAGACAGACAGACAGACAGACAGACAGACAGACAGACAGACAGACAGACAGACAGACAGACAGACAGACAGACAGACAGACAGACAGACAGACAGACAGACAGACAGACAGACAGACAGACAGACAGACAGACAGACAGACAGACAGACAGACAGACAGACAGACAGACAGACAGACAGACAGACAGACAGACAGACAGACAGACAGACAGACAGACAGACAGACAGACAGACAGACAGACAGACAGACAGACAGACAGACAGACAGACAGACAGACAGACAGACAGACAGACAGACAGACAGACAGACAGACAGACAGACAGACAGACAGACAGACAGACAGACAGACAGACAGACAGACAGACAGACAGACAGACAGACAGACAGACAGACAGACAGACAGACAGACAGACAGACAGACAGACAGACAGACAGACAGACAGACAGACAGACAGACAGACAGACAGACAGACAGACAGACAGACAGACAGACAGACAGACAGACAGACAGACAGACAGACAGACAGACAGACAGACAGACAGACAGACAGACAGACAGACAGACAGACAGACAGACAGACAGACAGACAGACAGACAGACAGACAGACAGACAGACAGACAGACAGACAGACAGACAGACAGACAGACAGACAGACAGACAGACAGACAGACAGACAGACAGACAGACAGACAGACAGACAGACAGACAGACAGACAGACAGACAGACAGACAGACAGACAGACAGACAGACAGACAGACAGACAGACAGACAGACAGACAGACAGACAGACAGACAGACAGACAGACAGACAGACAGACAGACAGACAGACAGACAGACAGACAGACAGACAGACAGACAGACAGACAGACAGACAGACAGACAGACAGACAGACAGACAGACAGACAGACAGACAGACAGACAGACAGACAGACAGACAGACAGACAGACAGACAGACAGACAGACAGACAGACAGACAGACAGACAGACAGACAGACAGACAGACAGACAGACAGACAGACAGACAGACAGACAGACAGACAGACAGACAGACAGACAGACAGACAGACAGACAGACAGACAGACAGACAGACAGACAGACAGACAGACAGACAGACAGACAGACAGGCAGACAGGCAGACAGGCAGACAGGCAGACAGGCAGACAGGCAGACAGGCAGACAGGCAGACAGGCAGACAGGCAGACAGGCAGACAGGCAGACAGGCAGACAGGCAGACAGGCAGACAGGCAGACAGGCAGACAGGCAGACAGGCAGACAGGCAGACAGGCAGACAGGCAGACAGGCAGACAGGCAGACAGGCAGACAGGCAGACAGGCAGACAGGCAGACAGGCAGACAGGCAGACAGGCAGACAGGCAGACAGGCAGACAGGCAGACAGGCAGACAGGCAGACAGGCAGACAGGCAGACAGGCAGACAGGCAGACAGGCAGACAGGCAGACAGGCAGACAGGCAGACAGGCAGACAGGCAGACAGGCAGACAGGCAGACAGGCAGACAGGCAGACAGGCAGACAGGCAGACAGGCAGACAGGCAGACAGGCAGACAGGCAGGCAGGCAGGCAGGCAGGCAGGCAGACAGGCAGACAGGCAGACAGGCAGACAGGCAGACAGGCAGACAGGCAGACAGGCAGACAGGCAGACAGGCAGACAGGCAGACAGGCAGACAGGCAGACAGGCAGACAGGCAGACAGGCAGACAGGCAGACAGGCAGACAGGCAGACAGGCAGACAGGCAGACAGGCAGACAGGCAGACAGGCAGACAGGCAGACAGGCAGACAGGCAGACAGGCAGACAGGCAGACAGACAGACAGGCAGACAGGCAGACAGACAGACAGACAGACAGACAGACAGACAGACAGACAGACAGACAGACAGACAGACAGACAGACAGACAGACAGACAGACAGACAGACAGACAGACAGACAGACAGACAGACAGACAGACAGACAGACAGACAGACAGACAGACAGACAGACAGACAGACAGACAGACAGACAGACAGACAGACAGACAGACAGACAGACAGACAGACAGACAGACAGACAGACAGACAGACAGACAGACAGACAGGCAGACAGGCAGACAGGCAGACAGGCAGACAGGCAGACAGGCAGACAGGCAGACAGGCAGACAGGCAGACAGGCAGACAGGCAGACAGGCAGACAGGCAGACAGGCAGACAGGCAGACAGGCAGACAGGCAGACAGGCAGACAGGCAGACAGGCAGACAGGCAGACAGGCAGACAGGCAGACAGGCAGACAGGCAGACAGGCAGACAGGCAGACAGGCAGACAGGCAGACAGGCAGACAGGCAGACAGGCAGACAGGCAGACAGGCAGACAGGCAGACAGGCAGACAGGCAGACAGGCAGACAGGCAGACAGGCAGACAGGCAGACAGGCAGACAGGCAGACAGGCAGACAGGCAGACAGGCAGACAGGCAGACAGGCAGACAGGCAGACAGGCAGACAGGCAGACAGGCAGACAGGCAGACAGGCAGACAGGCAGACAGGCAGACAGGCAGACAGGCAGACAGGCAGACAGGCAGACAGGCAGACAGGCAGACAGGCAGACAGGCAGACAGGCAGACAGGCAGACAGGCAGACAGGCAGACAGGCAGACAGGCAGACAGGCAGACAGGCAGACAGGCAGACAGGCAGACAGGCAGACAGGCAGACAGGCAGACAGGCAGACAGGCAGACAGGCAGACAGGCAGACAGGCAGACAGGCAGACAGGCAGACAGGCAGACAGGCAGACAGGCAGACAGGCAGACAGACAGACAGACAGACAGACAGACAGACAGACAGACAGACAGACAGACAGACAGACAGACAGACAGACAGACAGACAGACAGACAGACAGACAGACAGACAGACAGACAGACAGACAGACAGACAGACAGACAGACAGACAGACAGACAGACAGACAGACAGACAGACAGACAGACAGACAGACAGACAGACAGACAGACAGACAGACAGACAGACAGACAGACAGACAGACAGACAGACAGACAGACAGACAGACAGACAGACAGACAGACAGACAGACAGACAGACAGACAGACAGACAGACAGACAGACAGACAGACAGACAGACAGACAGACAGACAGACAGACAGACAGACAGACAGACAGACAGACAGACAGACAGACAGACAGACAGACAGACAGACAGACAGACAGACAGACAGACAGACAGACAGACAGACAGACAGACAGACAGACAGACAGACAGACAGACAGACAGACAGACAGACAGACAGACAGACAGACAGACAGACAGACAGACAGACAGACAGACAGACAGACAGACAGACAGACAGACAGACAGACAGACAGACAGACAGACAGACAGACAGACAGACAGACAGACAGACAGACAGACAGACAGACAGACAGACAGACAGACAGACAGACAGACAGACAGACAGACAGACAGACAGACAGACAGACAGACAGACAGACAGACAGACAGACAGACAGACAGACAGACAGACAGACAGACAGACAGACAGACAGACAGACAGACAGACAGACAGACAGACAGACAGACAGACAGACAGACAGACAGACAGACAGACAGACAGACAGACAGACAGACAGACAGACATACAGACAGACAGACAGACAGACATACAGACAGACAGACAGACATACAGACAGACAGACAGACAGACAGACAGACAGACAGACAGACAGACAGACAGACAGATAGACAGATAGACAGATAGACAGATAGACAGATAGACAGATAGACAGATAGACAGATAGACAGATAGACAGATAGACAGATAGACAGATAGACAGATAGACAGATAGACAGATAGACAGATAGACAGATAGACAGATAGACAGATAGACAGATAGACAGATAGACAGATAGACAGATAGACAGATAGACAGATAGACAGATAGACAGATAGACAGATAGACAGATAGACAGATAGACAGATAGACAGATAGACAGATAGACAGATAGACAGATAGACAGATAGACAGATAGACAGATAGACAGATAGACAGATAGACAGATAGACAGATAGACAGATAGACAGATAGACAGATAGACAGATAGACAGATAGACAGATAGACAGATAGACAGATAGACAGATAGACAGATAGACAGATAGACAGATAGACAGATAGACAGATAGACAGATAGACAGATAGACAGATAGACAGATAGACAGATAGACAGATAGACAGATAGACAGATAGACAGATAGACAGATAGACAGATAGACAGATAGACAGATAGACAGATAGACAGATAGACAGATAGACAGATAGACAGATAGACAGATAGACAGATAGACAGATAGACAGATAGACAGATAGACAGATAGACAGATAGACAGATAGACAGATAGACAGATAGACAGATAGACAGATAGACAGATAGACAGATAGACAGATAGACAGATAGACAGATAGACAGATAGACAGATAGACAGATAGACAGATAGACAGATAGACAGATAGACAGATAGACAGATAGACAGATAGACAGATAGACAGATAGACAGATAGACAGATAGACAGATAGATAGATAGATAGATAGATAGATAGATAGATAGATAGATAGATAGATAGATAGATAGATAGATAGATAGATAGATAGATAGATAGATAGATAGATAGATAGATAGATAGATAGATAGATAGATAGATAGATAGATAGATAGATAGATAGATAGATAGATAGATAGATAGATAGATAGATAGATAGATAGATAGATAGATAGATAGATAGATAGATAGATAGATAGATAGATAGATAGATAGATAGATAGATAGATAGATAGATAGATAGATAGATAGATAGATAGATAGATAGATAGATAGATAGATAGATAGATAGATAGATAGATAGATAGATAGATAGATAGATAGATAGATAGATAGATAGATAGATAGATAGATAGATAGATAGATAGATAGATAGATAGATAGATAGATAGATAGATAGATAGATAGATAGATAGATAGATAGATAGATAGATAGATAGATAGATAGATAGATAGATAGATAGATAGATAGATAGATAGATAGATAGATAGATAGATAGATAGATAGATAGATAGATAGATAGATAGATAGATAGATAGATAGATAGATAGATAGATAGATAGATAGATAGATAGATAGATAGATAGATAGATAGATAGATAGATAGATAGATAGATAGATAGATAGATAGATAGATAGATAGATAGATAGATAGATAGATAGATAGATAGATAGATAGATAGATAGATAGATAGATAGATAGATAGATAGATAGATAGATAGATAGATAGATAGATAGATAGATAGATAGATAGATAGATAGATAGATAGATAGATAGATAGATAGATAGATAGATAGATAGATAGATAGATAGATAGATAGATAGATAGATAGATAGATAGATAGATAGATAGATAGATAGATAGATAGATAGATAGATAGATAGATAGATAGATAGATAGATAGATAGATAGATAGATAGATAGATAGATAGATAGATAGATAGATAGATAGATAGATAGATAGATAGATAGATAGATAGATAGATAGATAGATAGATAGATAGATAGATAGATAGATAGATAGATAGATAGATAGATAGATAGATAGATAGATAGATAGATAGATAGATAGATAGATAGATAGATAGATAGATAGATAGATAGATAGATAGATAGATAGATAGATAGATAGATAGATAGATAGATAGATAGATAGATAGATAGATAGATAGATAGATAGATAGATAGATAGATAGATAGATAGATAGATAGATAGATAGATAGATAGATAGATAGATAGATAGATAGATAGATAGATAGATAGATAGATAGATAGATAGATAGATAGATAGATAGATAGATAGATAGATAGATAGATAGATAGATAGATAGATAGATAGATAGATAGATAGATAGATAGATAGATAGATAGATAGATAGATAGATAGATAGATAGATAGATAGATAGATAGATAGATAGATAGATAGATAGATAGATAGATAGATAGATAGATAGATAGATAGATAGATAGATAGATAGATAGATAGATAGATAGATAGATAGATAGATAGATAGATAGATAGATAGATAGATAGATATATATATATATATATATATATATATATATATATATATATATATATATATATATATATATATATATATATATATATATATATATATATATATATATATATATATATATATATATATATATATATATATATATATATATATATATATATATATATATATATATATATATATATATATATATATATATATATATATATATATATATATATATATATATATATATATATATATATATATATATATATATATATATATATATATATATATATATATATATATATATATATATATATATATATATATATATATATATATATATATATATATATATATATATATATATATATATATATATATATATATATATATATATATATATATATATATATATATATATATATATATATATATATATATAATATATATATATATATATATATATATATATATATATATATATATATATATATATATATATATATATATATATATATATATATATATATATATATATATATATATATATATATATATATATATATATATATATATATATATATATATATATATATATATATATATATATATATATATATATATATATATATATATATATATATATATATATATATATATATATATATATATATATATATATATATATATATATATATATATATATATATATATATATAGTATATATATATATATATATATATATATATATATATATATATATATATATATATATATATATATATATATTATATATATATATATATATATATATATATATATATATATATATATATATATATATATATATATATATATATATATATATATATATATATATATATATATATATATATATATATATATATATATATATATATATATATATATATATATATATATATATATATATATATATATATATATATATATATATATATATATATATATATATATATATATATATATATATATATATATATATATATATATATATATATATATATATATATATATATATATATATATATATATATATATATATATATATATATATATATATATATATATATATATATATATATATATATATATATATATATATATATATATATATATATATATATATATATATATATATATATATATATATATATATATATATATATATATATATATATATATATATATATATGTCTTTTCCCATTCGAAACCTGTATTTTTGAGTCAATGCCAAATTTAGTTTGGTCAATTGCCTTTCGATATAAAAATAAATAAAAGTGGCCATAGCCTATTAACCCGCGCACTGCAGGGGCTTTGCGCCGAACACCAACTGCAGGGGGGGTTGATTTCCGCCCCCCCCCCCCCCGGAGATCTCGAAAACTACGGTACGTAGCGAGAAGTGGAAAACGGCATGTGATAGCTTGATACATTTGCTATCGAAAGTATTCAGTATTGTTTTAGGTCAGGTCAAAATTGAGGTCACCAGAGGTCATCAAAGGTAAAATTTTCCAGTTTTTCCTGTTTTAGGACATCGCTCCAGAAATTCCCATATATCTCAGAAATTATGCTATTTATAAACAAACGGAAAAAAGCAAACGCCAGCCAGTGAAATTTTCAATCGCTATGGTGTCCTCAAATTTGATCTAAGGTCAATATTTGAGGCTCCAGAGGTCAAAGAAGAAGAAAAAAATGACGTTTTTTTGCTAAATCGTTTTTCGCTATTAACTTTTTATGTATTAAAGATAACGGAAAACTGTTTACGTCATTGTGTTTATCTTGGCAAGGCGCTTGGAATGATATACATGGTGATCTTGTTAAGTTAATTTAAAAAATTGACCTCAGGTCAAGGTCAAGTGGTGACCCAAGTAGGGCATGTTGCATATGGGAAGACGTGTCTTGACGAGACAAACACATTGATGTCTGTTTTACTTCTCTATCTTCATTATGTCGGGAGTTATTGACAAAAAAAGTGATGGTGACCTCGCATGACCTTAAATGACCCAATAGGGGTCACTGAACAAAACTTACACTTGGATCATCAAGAATATCCTATAATAACATGATCTAGAAGTAATTGGACTAATATCGTGCATATCCTTAGCATTTGTATATTTCCCCATTGACTTATTATGGGGAGGTTGCGAAATTGACCTGACCTTAGGTCACCGATATTAAAATTCCGAGATAAAGGAATTGTAAGTACGTATTTCCTCATGATATCCTGTAAGTTTCAAACTGATGGGTGAAAAACTCTGGCTTTGGCACAACTGCAAACATTTTTGGTGGTGGGGTGACTTGACCTGGTCTGGTGACCTGATCTGAGATGACCCGAGGTTATTTTTTTTCTTCAAAGTGTGCGCAATTGATGTCCTGACGGGTGTGCGAAAACTCGGCGGCGCTGCGCGCCGCCGTTTTTTCGCTATCTTTGAAAAACCTGAGGGTGGCGGAAATCAACCCCCCTGCATTGCGCGGGTTAAATGCCCCTTTTTAGCCGCACAAAAACCCGTATAGGTATAATCCCGTACGCACAGCAAACAGCAAATATTTACAAGTTTGACCTAAATTACGACCTTGACATTGACCTCAGGTCACAAAGTTCTGCGAATATTTCTTGCTCAGAATCACATATCCAATCCACTGGCGTTTGCCGCATCTTGATATCTTTACCCAGTCCGGAGATATTAATGGGTACCCTTCGCAGCGCCACCTATACGTTTTTTTGCGAGGCTGAAAGGGGGCATTTAGCATGTCATTTAATAGGCTATAGCTACTATTTTTGTTATATCGAAAGGTAATTGATCAAACTAAATTTTGCTTTGAGTAAAAAATACAGGTTTCGACTGGGAAAAGGGATAGGTCACGTTATAAAAGGTCACATGGTCACAAAATCAAAAAATCACAAATCTACTTTTTTTAGATAGCCAAAAGTTGTAATGCATCATTGCAAGTGCAGTGATATATCGCCTTTAATGTGTCCGATCGTCTAACTACAAGTTATGAACCATCAAAGAAAGGCCTGCAGTGTGACCTCTCGACATTGCCGGAAGCTATAACTCGGTGACCGTTTATCGGCGCGGCAAAATACTTGCACAGCCGTCTTCAGGGCCTACGCCAACCCTATAGACCCAATCTTAGATTAATATGAGAGATGAGGGTGTAAAATCGACCCTCCGACTGGTCAATCTGTCCTGGAACATTGCGGTGGCCAGATGATTCTCGTCTTCAAGCTATGCGGTACAGCATAACTTCAGGCGTTTACTACTAGTGCCATCTAGTGACAGTAATACAAGTAGTCATGTCAAACGTCTACTTATATCCAGATTCTGAAGCAAGCCCGGCGTACTCCCTCCAGGCCAGCTACTGTAGTTCAGCATATCTCCCATCGATTATCCCGCCGGTGTTGTTCCGCCGGAGGTCCGCCTGTCTGTCGGACCGGACCGGACCGGACAGGACCGGACCGGACCGGACCGGACCGGACCGGACAGGACAGGACCGGACCGGACCGGACCGGACTGGACTGGACTGGACTGGACTGGACCGGACCGGACCGGACCGGACCGGACCGGACCGGACCGGACCGGACCGGACCGGACCGGACCGGACCGGACCGGACCGGACCGGACCGGACCGGACCGGATCGGACTGAACCGAACCGAACCGAACCGAACCGAACCAGACCAGACCAGACCAGACCAGACCAGACCAGACCAGACCGGACCGGACCGGACCGGACCGGACCGGACCGGACCGGACCGGACCGGACCGGACCGGACCGGACCGGACCGGACCGGACCGGACCGGACCGGACCGGACCGGACCGGACCGGACCGGACCGGACCGGACCGGACCGGACCGGACCGGACCGGACCGGACCGGACCGGACCGGACCGGACCGGACCGGACCGGACCGGACCGGACCGGACCGGACCGGACCGGACCGGACCGGACCGGACCGGACCGGACCGGACCGGACCGGACCGGACAGGACCAGACCAGACCAGACCAGACCAGACCAGACCAGACCAGACCAGACCAGACCAGACCAGAGCAGAGCAGAGCAGAGCAGAGCAGAGCAGAGCAGAGCAGACCAGACCAGACCAGACCAGACCAG
Source organism: Chirona hameri (assembly GCA_036785665.1). Lineage (NCBI taxonomy): Eukaryota > Metazoa > Arthropoda > Thecostraca > Balanomorpha > Balanidae > Chirona > Chirona hameri. Next base: position 23,627 of record JAXIVJ010013490.1, on the reverse strand, counting down.
ACCAGACCAGACCAGACCAGACCGGACCGGGGTAGATGGGCGCGGGCGGCCACTGACCAGGGCAGTGGCGGTGGAGATTCGCGATCCTCCAGCTCCGCCCACCACCATTCGAATATCTCCAGCAGCATCCACAAACAGAGACGGAGACATGGAGGACACCATCATCTTCCCTGAAATCCGGACATAATTGAGTTCAACACAATGTTAACACTTGCCTTCAAGTAAAGATAACTCCTTCAAAATATCAACTGCTACTAAACATACCCAGTGTCAGTATTACATCCCTGTAACTGCGTATGTGGCGCCAATGGTCCATGCGACACTTGTGTAGATGGCGATTGAGACCCGGGTTACTCGAGCGAGTGTGTTCTCTTGGACGGAGTACACTGTTAATGATCTGGGGACAGCTCCGGCGCATATTGCGAGCCGCGCACAGTGCAGCCCCTTGGCCTGTGGGACTTCAGGGATGAGATATGTTCGAAACTGCGTGAAACGCTACCGGAGTCCGCATCAATGGTCTAAAAATATGGATGCGAAACGAAACGAAAAACAAAATGTTGTTAAGTGACATGATTTCATTTATTTTTTTGCGCTTTGTCATGTTATGCTTTTATGATGCACGTGTCATGCTTTTACGGCAAAAACATCGCACAGGGAAACGAGGTTTACTAGTGGTTGCAAGGGCTCTGTAACACTAATGTATTATCCACACACGTCAGTCTGTTGCTCCATCACTCAGATACAAATATTCCCTCTGACCTGGCACGCCGCTGCACCCACCTGGCTTGATGACCGTCAGTCTGTTGCTCCATCACTCAGACACAAATATTCCCTCTGACCTGGCACGCCGCTGCACCCACCTGGCTTGATGACCGTCAGTCTGTTGCTCCATCACTCAGATACAAATATTCCCTCTGACCTAGCACGCCGCTGCACCCACCTGGCTTGATGACCGTCAGTCTGTTGCTCCATCACTCAGATACAAATATTCCCTCTGACCTGGCACGCCGCTGCACCCACCTGGCTTGATGACCGTCAGTCTGTTGCTCCATCACTCAGATACAAATATTCCCTCTGACCTGGCACGCCGCTGCACCCACCTGGCTTGATGACCGTCAGTCTGTTGCTCCATCACTCAGATACAAATATTCCCTCTGACCTAGCACGCCGCTGCACCCACCTGGCTTGATGACCGTCAGTCTGTTGCTCCATCACTCAGATACAAATATTCCCTCTGACCTGGCACGCCGCTGCACCCACCTGGCTTGATGACCGTCAGTCTGTTGCTCCATCACTCAGATACAAATATTCCCTCTGACCTGGCACGCCGCTGCACCCACCTGGCTTGATGACCGTCAGTCTGTTGCTCCATCACTCAGATACAAATATTCCCTCTGACCTAGCACGCCGCTGCACCCACCTGGCTTGATGACCGTCAGTCTGTTGCTCCATCACTCAGATACAAATATTCCCTCTGACCTGGCACGCCGCTGCACCCACCTGGCTTGATGACCGTCAGTCTGTTGCTCCATCACTCAGATACAAATATTCCCTCTGACCTAGCACGCCGCTGCACCCACCTGGCTTGATGACCGTCAGTCTGTTGCTCCATCACTCAGATACAAATATTCCCTCTGACCTAGCACGCCGCTGCACCCACCTGGCTTGATGAAGTTACTCGGAGACGGCGGCAGGCCAAAGTAGTTATTAACACCGGGCGTGGAGAAGTCGTCCATCTCGTCATTGAGCAAGATTCCCGTGCTAGGAGAGATGACTTTGGAGCCGAAGTGCAGGTTCACGGTGCTGGTGACCGAGACGGCGTTTCCGTCGGCGTCGATCACGGACACGTGCGCAGTGCCGGAGTCGGAGACGGGCGCTACGTGCACACCGTAGTGGTCCGGGTCGTTGAAGGTGCGCGAGTCGTCGATCAGGCCGCGGATGAACTCAGCGTAGTCACGTGACGTCAGGTTCGTCATCAGCTGGCGACCGAGGCGGCTCAGCAGTCAGCATGCACGTTAGAGGTGGGAGGAGCCAGGCACACATTGCTCATAGCCCGTGTAGTGTAGGGTAAAATACAGTACACAGTAACCATGGAAGAGTATCGAAGGAACCCTACATACACATACGCCAATATTGTCCACGATGGCCTACCTCTGATATGTCAGAGGATATGTCTGATGTGTCACCTCTGCCTACCTCTGATATGTCAGAGGATATGTCTGATGTGTCACCTCTGCCTACCTCTGATATGTCAGAGGATATGTCTGATATGTCACCTCTGCCTACCTCTGATATGTCAGAGGATATGTCTGATGTGTCACCTCTGCCTACCTCTGATATGTCAGAGGATATGTCTGATGTCACCTCTGCTGCTACCTCTGATATGTCAGAGGATATGTCTGATATGTCACCTCTGCCTACCTCTGATATGTCAGAGGATATGTCTGATATGTCACCTCTGCCTACCTCTGATATGTCAGAGGATATGTCTGATATGTCACCTCTGCCTACCTCTGATATGTCAGAGGATATGTCTGATATGTCACCTCTGCCTACCTCTGATATGTCAGAGGATATGTCTGATATGTCACCTCTGCCTACCTCTGATATGTCAGAGGATATGTCTGATATGTCACCTCTGCCTACCTCTGATATGTCAGAGGATATGTCTGATATGTCACCTCTGCTGCTACCTCTGATATGTCAGAGGATATGTCTGATATGTCACCTCTGCCTACCTCTGATATGTCAGAGGATATGTCTGATATGTCACCTCTGCCTACCTCTGATATGTCAGAGGATATGTCTGATATGTCACCTCTGCTGCTACCTCTGATATGTCAGAGGATATGTCTGATATGTCACCTCTGCCTACCTCTGATATGTCAGAGGATATGTCTGATATGTCACCTCTGCCTACCTCTGATATGTCAGAGGATATGTCTGATATGTCACCTCTGCTGCTACCTCTGATATGTCAGAGGATATGTCTGATATGTCACCTCTGCCTACCTCTGATATGTCAGAGGATATGTCTGATATGTCACCTCTGCCTACCTCTGATATGTCAGAGGATATGTCTGATATGTCACCTCTGCCTACCTCTGATATGTCAGAGGATATGTCTGATATGTCACCTCTGCCTACCTCTGATATGTCAGAGGATATGTCTGATATGTCACCTCTGCTGCTACCTCTGATATGTCAGAGGATATGTCTGATATGTCACCTCTGCCTACCTCTGATATGTCAGAGGATATGTCTGATGTGTCACCTCTGCCTACCTCTGATATGTCAGAGGATATGTCTGATGTGTCACCTCTGCCTACCTCTGATATGTCAGAGGATATGTCTGATATGTCACCTCTGCCTACCTCTGATATGTCAGAGGATATGTCTGATATGTCCACGATGGCCTACCTCTGATATGTCAGAGGATATGTCTGATGTGTCACCTCTGCCTACCTCTGATATGTCAGAGGATATGTCTGATGTGTCACCTCTGCCTACCTCTGATATGTCAGAGGATATGTCTGATATGTCACCTCTGCCTACCTCTGATATGTCAGAGGATATGTCTGATGTGTCACCTCTGCCTACCTCTGATATGTCAGAGGATATGTCTGATATGTCACCTCTGCTGCTACCTCTGATATGTCAGAGGATATGTCTGATATGTCACCTCTGCCTACCTCTGATATGTCAGAGGATATGTCTGATATGTCACCTCTGCCTACCTCTGATATGTCAGAGGATATGTCTGATATGTCACCTCTGCCTACCTCTGATATGTCAGAGGATATGTCTGATATGTCACCTCTGCCTACCTCTGATATGTCAGAGGATATGTCTGATATGTCACCTCTGCCTACCTCTGATATGTCAGAGGATATGTCTGATATGTCACCTCTGCCTACCTCTGATATGTCAGAGGATATGTCTGATATGTCACCTCTGCTGCTACCTCTGATATGTCAGAGGATATGTCTGATATGTCACCTCTGCCTACCTCTGATATGTCAGAGGATATGTCTGATATGTCACCTCTGCCTACCTCTGATATGTCAGAGGATATGTCTGATATGTCACCTCTGCTGCTACCTCTGATATGTCAGAGGATATGTCTGATATGTCACCTCTGCCTACCTCTGATATGTCAGAGGATATGTCTGATATGTCACCTCTGCCTACCTCTGATATGTCAGAGGATATGTCTGATATGTCACCTCTGCTGCTACCTCTGATATGTCAGAGGATATGTCTGATATGTCACCTCTGCCTACCTCTGATATGTCAGAGGATATGTCTGATATGTCACCTCTGCCTACCTCTGATATGTCAGAGGATATGTCTGATATGTCACCTCTGCCTACCTCTGATATGTCAGAGGATATGTCTGATATGTCACCTCTGCCTACCTCTGATATGTCAGAGGATATGTCTGATATGTCACCTCTGCTGCTACCTCTGATATGTCAGAGGATATGTCTGATATGTCACCTCTGCCTACCTCTGATATGTCAGAGGATATGTCTGATGTGTCACCTCTGCCTACCTCTGATATGTCAGAGGATATGTCTGATGTGTCACCTCTGCCTACCTCTGATATGTCAGAGGATATGTCTGATATGTCACCTCTGCCTACCTCTGATATGTCAGAGGATATGTCTGATATGTCCACGATGGCCTACCTCTGATATGTCAGAGGATATGTCTGATATGTCACCTCTGCCTACCTCTGATATGTCAGAGGATATGTCTGATGTGTCACCTCTGCCTACCTCTGATATGTCAGAGGATATGTCTGATATGTCCACGATGGCCTACCTCTGATATGTCAGAGGATATGTCTGATATGTCACCTCTGCCTACCTCTGATATGTCAGAGGATATGTCTGATATGTCACCTCTGCCTACCTCTGATATGTCAGAGGATATGTCTGATATGTCACCTCTGCCTACCTCTGATATGTCAGAGGATATGTCTGATGTGTCACCTCTGCCTACCTCTGATATGTCAGAGGATATGTCTGATATGTCACCTCTGCCTACCTCTGATATGTCAGAGGATATGTCTGATATGTCACCTCTGCTGCTACCTCTGATATGTCAGAGGATATGTCTGATATGTCACCTCTGCCTACCTCTGATATGTCAGAGGATATGTCTGATATGTCACCTCTGCTGCTACCTCTGATATGTCAGAGGATATGTCTGATATGTCACCTCTGCTGCTACCTCTGATATGTCAGAGGATATGTCTGATATGTCACCTCTGCCTACCTCTGATATGTCAGAGGATATGTCTGATATGTCCACGATGGCCTACCTCTGATATGTCAGAGGATATGTCTGATATGTCACCTCTGCCTACCTCTGATATGTCAGAGGATATGTCTGATATGTCACCTCTGCCTACCTCTGATATGTCAGAGGATATGTCTGATATGTCACCTCTGCCTACCTCTGATATGTCAGAGGATATGTCTGATGTGTCACCTCTGCCTACCTCTGATATGTCAGAGGATATGTCTGATATGTCACCTCTGCCTACCTCTGATATGTCAGAGGATATGTCTGATATGTCACCTCTGCTGCTACCTCTGATATGTCAGAGGATATGTCTGATATGTCACCTCTGCTGCTACCTCTGATATGTCAGAGGATATGTCTGATATGTCACCTCTGCTGCTACCTCTGATATGTCAGAGGATATGTCTGATATGTCACCTCTGCTGCTACCTCTGATATGTCAGAGGATATGTCTGACATGTCACCTCTGCCTACCTCTGATATGTCAGAGGATATGTCTGATATGTCCACGATGGCCTACCTCTGATATGTCAGAGGATATGTCTGATATGTCACCTCTGCCTACCTCTGATATGTCAGAGGATATGTCTGATATGTCACCTCTGCCTACCTCTGATATGTCAGAGGATATGTCTGATATGTCACCTCTGCCTACCTCTGATATGTCAGAGGATATGTCTGATGTGTCACCTCTGCCTACCTCTGATATGTCAGAGGATATGTCTGATATGTCACCTCTGCCTACCTCTGATATGTCAGAGGATATGTCTGATATGTCACCTCTGCTGCTACCTCTGATATGTCAGAGGATATGTCTGATATGTCACCTCTGCCTACCTCTGATATGTCAGAGGATATGTCTGATATGTCACCTCTGCTGCTACCTCTGATATGTCAGAGGATATGTCTGATATGTCACCTCTGCCTACCTCTGATATGTCAGAGGATATGTCTGATGTGTCACCTCTGCCTACCTCTGATATGTCAGAGGATATGTCTGATATGTCACCTCTGCCTACCTCTGATATGTCAGAGGATATGTCTGATATGTCACATCTGCTTACCTCTGATATGTCAGAGGATATGTATGATGTGTCACCTCTGCCTACCTCTGATATGTCAGAGGATATGTCTGATGTGTCACCTCTGCCTACCTCTGATATGTCAGAGGATATGTCTGATATGTCACCTCTGCCTACCTCTGATATGTCAGAGGATATGTCTGATATGTCACCTCTGCCTACCTCTGATATGTCAGAGGATATGTCTGATATGTCACCTCTGCCTACCTCTGATATGTCAGAGGATATGTCTGATATGTCACCTCTGCCTACCTCTGATATGTCAGAGGATATGTCTGATATGTCCACGATGGCCTACCTCTGATATGTCAGAGGATATGTCTGATATGTCACCTCTGCTGCTACCTCTGATATGTCAGAGGATATGTCTGATATGTCACCTCTGCTGCTACCTCTGATATGTCAGAGGATATGTCTGATATGTCACCTCTGCCTACCTCTGATATGTCAGAGGATATGTCTGATATGTCACCTCTGCCTACCTCTGATATGTCAGAGGATATGTCTGATATGTCACCTCTGCCTACCTCTGATATGTCAGAGGATATGTCTGATATGTCACCTCTGCCTACCTCTGATATGTCAGAGGATATGTCTGATGTGTCACCTCTGCCTACCTCTGATATGTCAGAGGATATGTCTGATGTGTCACCTCTGCCTACCTCTGATATGTCAGAGGATATGTCTGATATGTCCACGATGGCCTACCTCTGATATGTCAGAGGATATGTCTGATATGTCACCTCTGCCTACCTCTGATATGTCAGAGGATATGTCTGATATGTCACCTCTGCTGCTACCTCTGATATGTCAGAGGATATGTCTGATATGTCACCTCTGCTGCTACCTCTGATATGTCAGAGGATATGTCTGATATGTCACCTCTGCCTACCTCTGATATGTCAGAGGATATGTCTGATATGTCACCTCTGCTGCTACCTCTGATATGTCAGAGGATATGTCTGATATGTCACCTCTGCCTACCTCTGATATGTCAGAGGATATGTCTGATATGTCACCTCTGCCTACCTCTGATATGTCAGAGGATATGTCTGATATGTCCACGATGGCCTACCTCTGATATGTCAGAGGATATGTCTGATATGTCACCTCTGCCTACCTCTGATATGTCAGAGGATATGTCTGATATGTCACCTCTGCCTACCTCTGATATGTCAGAGGATATGTCTGATATGTCACATCTGCCTACCTCTGATATGTCAGAGGATATGTCTGATATGTCCACGATGGCCTACCTCTGATATGTCAGAGGATATGTCTGATATGTCACCTCTGCCTACCTCTGATATGTCAGAGGATATGTCTGATATGTCACCTCTGCCTACCTCTGATATGTCAGAGGATATGTCTGATGTGTCACCTCTGCCTACCTCTGATATGTCAGAGGATATGTCTGATATGTCACATCTGCCTACCTCTGATATGTCAGAGGATATGTCTGATATGTCACCTCTGCTGCTACCTCTGATATGTCAGAGGATATGTCTGATATGTCACCTCTGCCTACCTCTGATATGTCAGAGGATATGTCTGATATGTCACCTCTGCCTACCTCTGATATGTCAGAGGATATGTCTGATATGTCCACGATGGCCTACCTCTGATATGTCAGAGGATATGTCTGATATGTCACCTCTGCCTACCTCTGATATGTCAGAGGATATGTCTGATATGTCACCTCTGCCTACCTCTGATATGTCAGAGGATATGTCTGATATGTCACCTCTGCTGCTACCTCTGATATGTCAGAGGATATGTCTGATATGTCACCTCTGCCTACCTCTGATATGTCAGAGGATATGTCTGATATGTCACCTCTGCCTACCTCTGATATGTCAGAGGATATGTCTGATATGTCACCTCTGCCTACCTCTGATATGTCAGAGGATATGTCTGATATGTCACCTCTGCTGCTACCTCTGATATGTCAGAGGATATGTCTGATGTGTCACCTCTGCCTACCTCTGATATGTCAGAGGATATGTCTGATATGTCACCTCTGCCTACCTCTGATATGTCAGAGGATATGTCTGATATGTCACCTCTGCCTACCTCTGATATGTCAGAGGATATGTCTGATATGTCACCTCTGCCTACCTCTGATATGTCAGAGGATATGTCTGATATGTCACCTCTGCTGCTACCTCTGATATGTCAGAGGATATGTCTGATATGTCACCTCTGCCTACCTCTGATATGTCAGAGGATATGTCTGATATGTCACCTCTGCTGCTACCTCTGATATGTCAGAGGATATGTCTGATATGTCACCTCTGCCTACCTCTGATATGTCAGAGGATATGTCTGATATGTCACCTCTGCCTACCTCTGATATGTCAGAGGATATGTCTGATATGTCACCTCTGCCTACCTCTGATATGTCAGAGGATATGTCTGATATGTCACCTCTGCCTACCTCTGATATGTCAGAGGATATGTCTGATATGTCACCTCTGCCTACCTCTGATATGTCAGAGGATATGTCTGATATGTCACCTCTGCCTACCTCTGATATGTCAGAGGATATGTCTGATATGTCACCTCTGCCTACCTCTGATATGTCAGAGGATATGTCTGATATGTCACCTCTGCTGCTACCTCTGATATGTCAGAGGATATGTCTGATATGTCACCTCTGCCTACCTCTGATATGTCAGAGGATATGTCTGATATGTCACCTCTGCCTACCTCTGATATGTCAGAGGATATGTCTGATATGTCACCTCTGCCTACCTCTGATATGTCAGAGGATATGTCTGATATGTCACCTCTGCCTACCTCTGATATGTCAGAGGATATGTCTGATATGTCACCTCTGCTGCTACCTCTGATATGTCAGAGGATATGTCTGATATGTCACCTCTGCTGCTACCTCTGATATGTCAGAGGATATGTCTGATATGTCACCTCTGCCTACCTCTGATATGTCAGAGGATATGTCTGATATGTCACCTCTGCCTACCTCTGATATGTCAGAGGATATGTCTGATATGTCACCTCTGCCTACCTCTGATATGTCAGAGGATATGTCTGATGTGTCACCTCTGCCTACCTCTGATATGTCAGAGGATATGTCTGATATGTCACCTCTGCCTACCTCTGATATGTCAGAGGATATGTCTGATATGTCACCTCTGCTGCTACATCTGATATGTCAGAGGATATGTCTGATATGTCACCTCTGCCTACCTCTGATATGTCAGAGGATATGTCTGATATGTCACCTCTGCTGCTACCTCTGATATGTCAGAGGATATGTCTGATATGTCACCTCTGCCTACCTCTGATATGTCAGAGGATATGTCTGATATGTCACCTCTGCCTACCTCTGATATGTCAGAGGATATGTCTGATATGTCACCTCTGCTGCTACCTCTGATATGTCAGAGGATATGTCTGATATGTCACCTCTGCCTACCTCTGATATGTCAGAGGATATGTCTGATATGTCACCTCTGCCTACCTCTGATATGTCAACAAATTTCGGGTCGGCAAGCTCCGTACGCCGTGCGTACGCATACTTGAATGCCTCAGCAATTCTGTGATACATCAGGTTCACCTCCTTCTCCGTCCCTGAAAAACGATTTCATTGATTGTTATCAACTTGAGATTATTGTTTACAAAAATATTATCTAGCACAAGTTCTAGCGAAGATGAGCATGATGAGAAACTGAAGTAAGATTATCTTATTTTATGTGTGTAGGAATTCGTAAAATATAGACATAGAACATAGTCATATCTATTTCTTTCTGATAAAATGTAACTGATCCGAACAAAAATATTTCAGTGTAATAGGATGTAAATATGTTCCTAAGTCCCTAATATTTATATACTCCAAAAATTATACACAAACAGAACGGAAGGCGAGAGTGAATACAACAGATCTCACATTCCCTAACCGCACTCACGGGGTCTGTGCTGGCTGTACTGGTAGCCGTCCAGGATGTTAAATATGAACGTGAGAAGATCCCCGGAGCCGGGAGCTGGAATTCCGTACAGTGAGAGACCATCGCTGAGATGGGCGGTGGCAGGCGTCTCCCAGCGTACCCTGTAACGATATAGGTCCCGTACTGTGACGTCAGACACTCCGCACTGTGACGTCAGACACTCCGTACTGTAATGTCAGACACTCCGTACTGTAACGTCAGGCACTCCTTACTGTAACGTCAGACACTCCGTACTGTGACGTCAGACACTCCGCACTGTGACGTCAGACACTCATTACTGTAATGTAAAAAAAAAACTCCGTACTGTAACGTCAGACACTCCCTACTGCAACGTCAGACACTCCGTACTGTGACGTCAGACTCTCTTTACTGTAACGTCCGACACTCCGTTCTGTGGCGTCAGACACTCCGTACCGTAATGTTAGACAATTCGTACTGTGGCATCAGGCACTCCGTACTGTAACGTCAGACACTCCATACTGTAACGTCAGATACTCCGTACTGTGACGTCAGACACTTCGCATTGTAACGTCAGACTCTCTTTACTGTAACGTCCGACACTCCGTTCTGTGGCGTCAGACACTCCGTACCGTAATGTTAGACAATTCGTACTGTGGCATCAGGCACTCCGTACTGTAACGTCAGACACTCCGTACTGTAACGTCAGATACTCCGTACTGTACCATCAGACACTCCGTACTGTGGCGTTAGACACTCCGTACTGTAACGTCAGACACTTCACATTGTAACGGCAGACTCTCCGTACTGTAACGTCCGACATTCCGTACTGTGGCGTCAGACACTCCGTACTGTAACGTCCGACACTCTGTCCTGTAACGTCAGACAATCCGTACTGTACGTACTGTAACGTCAGACACACGTAGTGTAACATCAGATACTCCGTACTGTACCATCAGACACTCCGTACTGTAACGGCAGACTCTCCGTACTGTAACGGCAGACTCTCCGTACTGTAACGTCAGACACTCCGTACTGTAACGGCAGACTCTCCGTACTGTAACGTCAAACACTCCATACTGTGACGTCAGACACTCCGCACTGTAACGTCAGATACTCCGTACTGTAACGTCAGACACTCCATACTGTGGCGTCAGACACGCCGTACTGCAACGTCAGACACTTCGCATTGTAACGTCAGACACTTCATATTGTAACGTCAGACACTCCGTACTGTAACGTCAGGCACTCCGTACTGTAACGTCAGACACTCTGTACTGTGACGTCAGACAATCAGTACTGTGACGTCAGACACTCCGCACTGTGACGTCAGACACTCCGCACTGTAATGTAAAAAAAAAACTCCGTACTGTAACGTCAGACACTCCATACTGTAACGTCAGACACTTCGCACTGTAACGTCAGATACTCCGTACTGTGACGTCAGACAATCAGTACTGTGGCGTCAGACACTCCGTACTGTAACGTCAGACACTCCATACTGTAACGTCAGACACTTCGTACTGTAACGTCAGGCACTCCGTACTGTAACGTCAGACACTATGTACTGTGACGTCAGACAATCAGTACTGTGACGTCAGACACTCCGCACTGTGACGTCAGACACTCCGCACTGTAATGTAAAAAAACTCCGTACTGTAACGTCAGACACTCCATACTGTAACGTCCGACACTCCGTTCTGTGGCGTCAGACACTCCGTACCGTAATGTTAGACAATTCGTACTGTGGCATCAGACACTCCGTACTGTAACGTCAGACACTCCATACTGTAACGTCAGACACTCCGTACTGTACCATCAGACACTCCGTACTGTGGCGTTAGACACTCCGTACTGTAACGTCAGACACTCCGTACTGTACCATCAGACACTCCATACCGTGGCGTCAGACACTCCGCACTGTAACGTCAGACACTCCGTGATGTACGTACTGTAACATCAGACACTCCGTTCTGTGGCATCAGACACTCCGTACCGTAATGTTAGACAATTCGTACTGTGGCGTCAGATACTTCGTACTGTGGCGTCAGACACTCTGTACTGTAACGTCAGACACTTCACATTGTAACGGCATACTATCCGTACTGTAACGTCCGACATTCCGTACTGTGGCGTCAGACACTCCGTACTGTAACGTCCGACACTCCGTCCTGTAACGTCAGACGATCCGTACTGTACGTACTGTAACGTCAGACACTCCGTAGTGTAACATCAGACACTCCGTACTGTACCGTCAGACACTCCATACTGTGGCGTCAGACACGCCGTACTGCAACGTCAGACACTTCGCATTGTAACGTCAGACACTCCGTACTGTAACGTCCGACACTCCGTACTGTGACGTCAGACACTCCGTACTGTGACGTCAGACACTCCGTACTGTGGCGTCAGACACTCCATACTGTAGCGTCAGACACTCCGTACTGTGACGTCATACACTCCGTACTGTAACGTCAGACACTCCATACTGTGGCGTCAGACACTCCGTACTGTGGCGTCAGACACTCCGTACTGTGGCGTCAGACACTCCATACTGTAACGTCAGATACTTCGTACTGTAACGTCAGACACTCCGTACTGTAACGTCAAACACTCCATACTGTGGCGTCAGACACTCCGTACTGTAACGTCAGACACTCCGTACTGTAACGTCAAACACTCCATACTGTGGCGTCAGACACTCCGTACTGTAACGTCAGACACTCCGTACTGTGACGTCAGACACTCCGTACTGTAACATCAGACACTCCATACTGTGGCGTCAGACACTCCGTACTGTGGCGTCAGACACTCCATACTGTAACGTCAGACACTCCGCACTGTAACGTCAGACACTTCATATTGTAACATCAGACACTCCACATTGTAACATCAGACAATCCGTACTGTAACATCAGACACTCCGTACTGTACCATCAGACACTCCATACTGTAACGTCAGACACTCCGTACTGTAACGTCAGACACTCAATACTGTAACATCAGACACTCCACATAGTAACATCAGACACTCCACATAGTAACATCAGATACTCCGTACTGTAACGTCAGACACTCCGCACTGTAACGTCAGACACTTCATATTGTAACGTCAGACACTTCATAGTGTAACGTCAGACACTCCATACTGTAACGTCAGACACTCCGCACTGTAACGTCAGACACTTCATATTGCAACATCAGACACTCCACATAGTAACATCAGACACTCCGTACTGTAACGTCAGACACTCCGTACTGTAACGTCAGACACTCAATACTGTAACATCAGACACTCCACATAGTAACATCAGACACTCCACATAGTAACATCAGATACTCCGTACTGTAACGTCAGACACTCCGCACTGTAGCGTCAGACACTCCATACTGTAACGTCAGACACTCCGTACTGTAACGTCAGACACTCCGTACTGTAACGTCAGACACTCCATACTGTAACGTCAGACACTCCGCACTGTAACGTCAGACACTTCATATTGCAACATCAGACACTCCGTACTGTAACGTCAGACACTCCGTACTGTACCATCAGACACTCCATACTGTAGCACTCCGCACTGTAACGTCAGACACTCCGTACTGTACGTACTGTAACGTCAGACACTCCGTACTGTAACACAGACACTCCATACTGTAACGTCAGGCACTCCGTACTGTAACGTCAGACACTCCGTAATGTGGCGTCAGACACTCCATACTGTAGCGGCAGACACTCCGTACTGTGACGTCAGACACACCGTACTGTAACGTCAGACACTCCGTACTGTAACGTCAGACACTCCATAATGTGGCGTCAGACACTCCGTACTGTTACGTCAGACACTCCGTACTATAACATGAGACACTCCATACTGTAACGTCAGACACTCCGCACTGTAACGTCAGACACTCCATACTGTAACGTCAGACACTTCATACGGGTGCGTCAGACACTCCGTACTATGACGTCAGACACTCCGTAGTGTAACGTCAGACACTCCATACTGTAACGTCAGACACTCCGCACTGTAACGTCAGATACTCCGTACTGTAACGTCAGACACTCCGTACTGTAACGTCAGACACTCCGCATAGTAACATCAGACACTCCGTACTGTAACGTCAGACACTCCGCATAGTAACATCAGACACTCCGTACTGTAACGTCAGACACTCCGTACTGTAACGTCAGACACTCCATACTGTAACGTCAGACACTCCGCACTGTAACGTCAGACACTTCATATTGTAACATCAGACACTCCACATTGTAACATCAGACAATCCGTACTGTAACGTCAGACACTCCGTACTGTAACGTCAGACACTCCATACTGTGGCGTTAGACACTCCGTACTGTAACGTCAGATACTCTGTACTGTACCATCAGACACTTCGTACTGTGGCGTTAGACACTCCGCACTGTAACGTCAAACACTCCGTAATGTAACGTCAGACACTCCGTACTGTATACGTCAGACATCCTGCGTACTGTGGCGTCAGACACTTCGTACTGTGACGTCAGACACTCCGTACTGCGGCGTCAGACATTCCGCATAAAGGTCACTGACACTGTCAGCAGCATCACTAACATCAGCGAACAAGGTAAATATTGGCGAACAAGCCTGTTCCTTTCCTATATTATATGATACACGAGCTTGATCGCCTAGACATGTGACATAATATGTCTAGTAACATTGTATGATCCAAGTTTAGTCTACAAATACTACTCTCCTCAAACATGGATACCAATTCCAACGGCCGTCATAGCCGCATCACCGTACTTGTAGTCCTTGAGGTCCTGCATCGTCATAATGCCACCATTCTTCTGTATGTCGTCCACCAGTAGTTTGCCGATCTGTCCGCCGTAGAGGACGGCGGCGCCACCGTCGGCGATGGCCTGCAGAGTGTTGGCCAGCACGGGACGCTGCACCACCGCTCCCTCCGGCAGCGGCTCGCCGGTCGTCGCGTTGAAGAAGGTGGACCTGCAGCGCAGGCAGTATCAGAAGATGGCAGAGCTGGTGTCTGATAAGAGCGCGCTGATCTAAAGTGCAAGGAGAAAGGAGTCGACCAGCTGGAATGAGTTAATGTTACGAATACATGACACTTGGCAGTGGAGGTAAGTTAGAGACGTGAACAAAATGCTTATTGGAAGGATCTCGCGAGGCTTTTATGTTTGAGTCCATTCGTCGAATAACAATTTATGAAGTAAATAATGTTGCTTATTCCCTCACAATGTTGTCCCTACTAACAACTAGGACCATTCACTTCTACCGCTTGATGCTTGCCTAAATGTAGCATCCTTGAAGAGGTCTTCTTTCTTCAATACGAGATAACCCGACTGGTGGTGGTTGATGTGGTATCCCTCACGACAGAGTGTGATGGTGGGCTCAAACAGGTCGGCCCACGGCAGACGGCCGTGCTTCTGGTGGGCTGCCCAGTAGCCCGCCACCTCACCCGGTACACCGGCAGATTTCCAACCTGCAGTACAAGGAGCCGAGCGAACCAATGTGTGTTATACGATACATGACGTGACTTTGGTACTCCATGCACAAACTGAGTTAAAGCACCCAGCGGGATCGCTTCTCAGCGATCTCACCCAGCGGGATCGCTTCGATGGAGCACAGCAAAAAGGGCCGATATTGAGGTGACGAGGGATAGGTGACAACAAAACAATGGCAGAGTTTAAACAAAATGGTCACATTTGTATATACGCCAATATAATACAATATGCATAGCAGGTCCATAATATGCATGCAAATGTATCTGAAAAACATGACAAGTAAATAAACCAAGACAGACAACCGTCACCAAATAGAGTGATTCCCTGGGAGTCGGTGACAAAGGGTTAAAAGGGTGACGGGTGACTGGTGACGGGTGACGGGTGACGGGTGACGGGTGACGGGTAACGGGTGACGGGTGATGGGTGATGGGTGATGGGTGATGGGTGGTGGGTGATGGGTGATGGGTGATGGGTGATGGGTGATGGGTGATGGGTGATGGGTGATGGGTGATGGGTGATGGGTGATGGGTGATGGGTGATGGGTGATGGGTGATGGGTGATGGGTGATGGGTGATGGGTGATGGGTGATGGGTGATGGGTGATGGGTGATGGGTGATGGGAGATGGGTGACGGGTGACGGGTGACGGGTAACGGGTGACGGGTGATGGGTGATGGGTGATGGGTGATGGGTGATGGGTGACGGGTGACGGGTGACGGGTGACGGGTGACGGGTGACGGGTGATGGGTGATGGGTGACGGGTGACGGGTGACGGGTGACGGGTGACGGGTGACGGGTGACGGGTGATGGGTGATGGGTGATGGGTGACGGGTAACGGGTGACGGGTGATGGGTGATGGGTGATGGGTGATGGGTGACGGGTGACGGGTGACGGGTGACGGGTGACGGGTGACGGGTGACGGGTGATGTGTGATGGGTGATGGGTGATGGGTGACGGGTGATGGGTGATGGGTGATGGGTGATGGGTGATGGGTGATGGGTGATGGGTGATGGGTGATGGGTGATGGGTGATGGGTGATGGGTGATGGGTGATGGGTGATGGGTGATGGGAGATGGATGACGGATGACGGGTGATGGGTGGTGGGTGATGGGTGATGGGTGATGGGTGATGGGTGATGGGTGATGGGTGATGGGTGATGGGTGATGGGTGATGGGTGATGGGTGATGGGTGATGGGTGATGGGTGATGGGTGATGGGTGATGGGTGATGGGTGATGGGTGACGGGTGACGGGTGATGGGTGATGGGTGATGGGTGATGGGTGATGGGTGATGGGTGACGGGTGACGGGTGACGGGTGACTGGTGACTGGTGACTGGTGACTGGTGACTGGTGACTGGTGACTGGTGACTGGTGACGGGTGACTGGTGACTGGTGACTGGTGACTGGTGACTGGTGACTGGTGACTGGTGACTGGTGACTGGTGACTGGTGACTGGTGACGGGTGACGGGTGACGTATCTCACCGTACTGCGCCTGCATTGGGTCGTCGACGAACATGTCCTCGGTGGCGGCGGCTGGTGCCGTCTCGCGCGCCAGCAGGGCGGCTGCCTGGCGCCGTTGGCGGTCGTACAGCGTCATCAGGAAGCCGCCACCGATGCCGGCCGACTGGGCGTTGACGACGCTGACGCAGATGAGCGCCGCCACCGCCGCGTCCACCGCCGACCCGTTCCGCCGCAGCATTGAGCTGTCAAAACACGGCGGGTCGGTGAGGGACACGGTGTTGTAAAGGGATCCGTTCCTACGGACCCGTTCCGCCGCAGCATCGAGCTGTCAAAACACGGCGGGTCGGTGAGGGACACGGTGTTGTAAAGGAATCCGTTCCTACGGACCCGTTCCGCCGCGTCCACCGCCGACCCGTTCCGCCGCAGCATCGAGCTGTCAAAACACGGCGGGTCGGTGAGGGACACGGTGTTGTAAAGGGATCCGTTCCTACGGAAGGCCCACCGCCGCGTCCACCGCCGACCCGTTCCGACACAGCATTGAGCTGTCAAAACACGGCGGGTCGGTGAGGGACACGGTGTTGTAAAGGGATCCGTTCCTACGGACCCGTTCCGCCGCAGCATCGAGCTGTCAAAACACGGCGGGTCGGTGAGGGACACGGTGTTAAAAAGGGATCCGTTCCTACGGACCCGTTCCGCCGCAGCATCGAGCCGTCAAAACACGGCGGGTCGGTGAGGGACACGGTGTTGTAAAGGGATCTGTTCCTACGGATGGCCCAGAGTTCCGTCGGTTCTCAAAGGAGATATCCTTCACTGGGTTAAATGTAACTCAAACTGCAATTCAGTAGTCTCCCATTGACTTATTACTAGATAAACAAATTGAATATTTTATTTGAATTTGGTGATTTCATTCGGAACTTGACTAATTATTATTGTAATCTGATTAACTTGTTCTTGATAAAAATTATGAAATTTAAATATAATGAATCTTAATTTGACTGGCATTAGATATCTGGTCTAGGCCTAATACAGTTTCAACGTGACTTATTCACATGTGAATACTATTGTTAATATCTGAGCTTGACTTATTTCAAATAGAAGTGTGGTTCCAACGTTACCGAACGCGCGACATATTTTGCTCTGGCGACAGAGCGTGGTTTGCGGCTGGAACTCTGAATGAACAGGACACTTACACTCCGATCTCGGCACATTCCTTGGCGTCGGACACCACGGCGGCGTGCTGGAACGTTTTGAGAGGCGACGGGGACGGCGGCGGTCGGGACTCCTCGAACGCCGGAGCATCGGATTTTAGGTTAGGCAAACCTGCAAAACAACGAAAGCCAGGTTAGTATATTTATAATAAATGTATGTCAAACTGGTGACCCGTCCCGCTCATTTCTGCACGATGTGATATCCTCACATCTATTTGGCGCTGACTGCTATATTTTTGTCAATAATGTCCTTCGTTTGTGGGTCACCGACATTGTCCGGCAATTAAAAACTTAATAATGCACGCAAAACGTTTGACCGGTGTATACCTGAAACATCAATAGCTACAATAGTTGATTGTGGAAACATACCAAACTGATCTGATCTGTTTGGAAACTTATCATTGTGCCCGAATGTATATTCAAATATACATACCATAAGATTAAAATATATAATGTTTTAGATCGGCTTTGGCTATTCTATACTTCTCTGACAATGTGCATTCTAACACGATTTCAGATATAGTGTTTCATACATTAGTAATATTAGCTGTAACACACGCGATTTGGGCACTTACAGAATGCCAAAGACAGCGCTATTGAGGCGATAATAAAGATGAGAAGAAGCCCCAACAATATCACATGACTCCTCTTCACCACACACCTGGAATGAACAAAACGGGACGGTCAGAGACGAAAATACCAATACGAAAACGTGTCATGAATGCGTGGTTTGTATTTAAGGGCATCAATTATTCAGCCGACCAGAGGGCGTTAAATCAACGCCTTGTATGGGTTGCTTGGTCGTAGAATGGATGTATATGCGGCCATTCATTAATGAGTATGTTCGAATATGTCACGGTGTTTACCCGCGAATGACGTGGATCAATCTGATCTATTATGCCCATGCCAATGAACCGAGTCAATGTTCAGACTAAACGCAAACGGCCATCTTCAACAGGGAACTGGGAAGAGAAATGCGATGCGAATGTGATATAGTGGCCGTTTTCACGAAGGATTATTGCGCTGAGAAGATTCTGAAAAGTGTCTGAGAAGTTTTGGTATAGAAGTCTTAGCAGGTACCTATATTATACATTCCAAGAAATAAATGACTGATTTAGGCGATATCATCACTATTTAATAGTAATGGAAACATGTATTGAGTTTATAACAAGTTTATGATACAAAATTGACCGTTTTTAAAGAACATATGCGTCTGGAGTCCATTCGTTCAGTTTAGCATACCGTCATACTAGTTACTATATCTGGCAGCGTCATAGATCACAGGTCTGTCTGCGCATGTGCAGTGATGCGCCAGCATCGATTCACCGCCGCTTCCAACCCGCGTGCCGCACGTACATGACAAAGCCAAGCCGCACAGGCCGGCCGCCGGATTAGGCCGGATTGGGTGAGTCCATTGCGGCCAATAGCCGTTTTCACGAAGGATTTTGCGTTTCGGGCGTTTGGGGCGTTTGGGGCGATTGGGGCGTTTGGGGTAAATGGGTCTATAGCCCGTAAGAACACGGCTTTTCCCGGTGATTTTTGGTATCAATCGCAATTTTATGAATTAATGCATAAGTATATGCTCTTACAATTCAATATTTCCCGTTAGTTTGCTTTGAATATTCAAATTCTTGAGCAAATCTGGCAACTTTGGGTTGCGTTAGTTCCTTCTACAAAATATACCGAAAAGGCCCCAAAAGAGGCTAACAAGTATACTAGATAATCAGCTTTGATTAAATAAAATACGCAATTGACACTTAGTTAGGGCAAAATGGAAGATATCAATGACAAAGAAATATAATATTATGATGACAAATGCAATCAAATGCAAAAGCATAGACAGGCCTTAATTCATCGTCGCTCCGTCCCGCTGAGATCGTCTAATTTAAAGCGGTAACTTCGTTGGTTTCTGAAAACCGGAACAATCCTTACTCATTTATTTAAGCAACGAATCACACCAAATGTGCTTGATATGATCAATTGATTAATTGATGAATCTCATAAAAAGCTGAAAGAACCTCAGAAAAAAAAAAAACTTATAAACCCATGAAACATGCGGGCTTTCTGCAGCCACTGGTACTGAAAACTCAAAAATTGTTGCTCTAGATCGAACGGGCGGCATGGCTGGGCGCAGACCGCGGCTCTGCACATGCGCAACGTGACGTCAGGCGACCGGCTGGCCCGTCGCCATGGTGACGGGCCGGCTGGCGCCGGAGCCACGTGGTCACCATGGTTACCGGGCGGCGGCGCCTGCGCGGAGCCTGCGCAGAGCCGGAGCCAGCATTCTCGTCATCTTACAACAAATGATCAAAACGAAATCGCTCATTATCATTCATCCTTGCTATCAAAAGTGAATATGACTGAAAATATGAATGGACTAATTCATCTAGTTTTCATTGAAATAAGCTATTATTCCTGAAAACTATGTCGTTGCAAAATATGACCATTTCCCGAACCCCGCACATCCGGGATTCGAGCAAGATGGAGTCTCACCAAACGCCCCAAACCACCACAGCCATCTGGCATCACCAGAGCTAGTTTAAGATGAAATTGTTAATTTTAAGTAAACATTATCATTAAATTATCATTATATTATTGTGTTATCATTAAAATGTAATTTCAAGAAAAATGCTTTAATTCATAAAGTTGCGATTGATATTTTTAAAAAATAACGGAAAAACCGTGTTCTTACGAGCTATAGACCCATTTACCCAAATCGCCCCAAACGCCCCAAACGCAAAATCCCTCGTGAAAACAGCTGATAGCGTCACACGCCACAGAAGTTTTCTGAGCCGTTCTGAAGTTTTGACAAGTCTCAGTCGGTGAAGATCTGGAGCCGTATTCACGTCGTCCATTTTCTTAAGAATTTGCTTACGAACGCTCTACTTCTTACTATAACTCGGTATTCACGTCAACTTCGCAGACAGTAAGAAAATTCCTACGATACAATTTTGTTCGTAGACATTTTGCGATTCTCGTCGGGTGTTTTCGTAAGAATCTTCTTGCGAATTTTCGTAAGCGAGATTGACGTCACAATATCCTAAGTTGTTCGTAAGAAGGTAATGTTAAAGGTATTGCGGAGTTACAAAAACTCACTGAGTTGTCGTAAACTTATGCACGAGGTTTTGTTGTAAGTCATTTTGAAAAGCTATAAGGGATTTCAAGAATATGCGTTTTTTGGTTTAGGCAGATGAGAGTATTGTCTACACGTAGATGTAAGTTTTACTCCAAGGAAATAATGCATAAGTTTAAAAAAACTATTTGAACTCGGCAGATGCAGTATTATGCACCTACAATACAAACTAACGCTTTAGACGTTTGTAACGCGTAACATTCGAGACGTTATAGCGCCCTATAACAGCTTTAAGTTGAGGAATCGATGATGATGATGAATCGACGATGATGACCGACCGACCGACCGACCGACCGACCGACCGACCGACCGACCGACCGACCGACCGACCGACCGACCGACCGACCGACCGACCGACCGACCGACCGACCGACCGACCGACCGACCGACCGACCGACCGACCGACCGACCGACCGACCGACCGACCGACCGACCGACCGACCGACCGACCGACCGACCGACCGACCGACCGACCGACCGACCGACCGACCGACCGACCGACCGACCGACCGACCGACCGACCGACCGACCGACCGACCGACCGACCGACCGACCGACCGACCGACCGACCGACCGACCGACCGACCGACCGACCGACCGACCGACCGACCGACCGACCGACCGACCGACCGACCGACCGACCGACCGACCGACCGACCGACCGACCGACCGACCGACCGACCGACCGACCGACCGACCGACCGACCGACCGACCGACCGACCGACCGACCGACCGACCGACCGACCGACCGACCGACCGACCGACCGACCGACCGACCGACCGACCGACCGACCGACCGACCGACCGACCGACGACCGACCGACCGACCGACCGACCGACCGACCGACCGACCGACCGACCGACCGACCGACCGACCGACCGACCGACCGACCGACCGACCGACCGACCGACCGACCGACCGACCGACCGACCGACCGACCGACCGACCGACCGACCGACCGACCGACCGACCGACCGACCGACCGACCGACCGACCGACCGACCGACCGACCGACCGACCGACCGACCGACCGACCGACCGACCGACCGACCGACCGACCGACCGACCGACCGACCGACCGACCGACCGACCGACCGACCGACCGACCGACCGACCGACCGACCGACCGACCGACCGACCGACCGACCGACCGACCGACCGACCGACCGACCGACCGACCGACCGACCGACCGACCGCTCGCTCGCAGCACCGTGCGGCGCCACCGGAGGAGCGAGCGGGAGAAGATGGCTCAGGAGATCAAGGCGGAGATGACCGTGAATGTGCCGGCGGTGCCGCTCATCATACACTGGGACGGAAAACTTGTCGAGGGGATGGCCGGTGAGGGAATCGCGGAGCGATTGCCCATCCTGGTGTCCTGTGACGGCATCCAGAAGCTGTTGATGGTGCCGAAACTCGCGGCGGGGACGGGCGTGCTGACCAGGCAGGCGGTCTACGACGCTGCGAAGGAGTGGGACCTCGTCGACAACATCATCGGCATGTCCTTCGACACAACAGCCAGCAATACCGGACTCAAGGAGGGCGCGTGCGTCCACCTAATGAAGCACGTCAAACGGAATCTGCTCCACTTCGCATGCCGGCACCACGTGCTCGAGCTAGTGGTGGGCGCAGCATTCACCGTCTGCTTCGGCCCGTCTTCCGGCCTCGAGATCCCGCTGTTCAAGCGGTTTGTGAAGTGGTGGCCGTTAGCGAACCAGGCGTCGTCCAAACCGCTCGACGACCCCGTCGACGGTGCCGACAAGATCATCGCCACCTGCCACGCGTTGCTGAAGGAGCAACAGCCGCACGACGACTACCGCGAGATGGTGCAGCTCACCATCGTCGTGTTGGGCGGTGAGGTTGAGGCGAACATCCGGAAGCCGGGCGCCTGCCACCGTACTCGATGGATGGCAAAGGTGATCTACGCTCTCAAGATCACCCTCTTCCGCGAGCAGTTCGCGCTCACCGAGCACGAGAAGAGGGCGCTGAACCGGTTCACG
>JAXIVJ010013489.1:0-37054 GCA_036785665.1 Chirona hameri | reverse complement strand
ATATATATATATATATATATTATATATATATATATATATATATATAGATATATATATATATATATATATATATATATATATATATATATATATATATATATATATATATATATATATATATATATATATATATATATATATATATATATATATATATATATATATATATATATATATATATATATATATATATATATATATATATATATATATATATATATATATATATATATATATATATATATATATATATATATATATATATATATATATATATATTATATATATATATATATATATATACAAAGTGCAAATGAAAACCGTTCCAACGCGATAAACTCGAAAACCCTTGGTAGTGGATCAGTTCATAGTCAGGTTGTTGTATGGAGAAAGGCACATTTTCAAATGAGCATGTTGAACAATGTTGGCGTATTTATACCACTGGTGCATCTGTGTAAGCACAACACTCTGGACTATACCACTCTTCCGCCCCTCCCCTGGAGATCTCGAGATCTACTCGTCCGATTTTCAAAAATCAAACGGAAATTGGTTTCCCTCAACACGATCTACATTTCTAAATAATACAAAAATATATATTTTTGATAGGGGGGCAACGGGGGTCAACAACTACAAATTGTAGTGGTATTTGTGATCTAACACCGCTGTCATGTTTATCAACCGATTTTAACACAACCAGTGGGAATAGATAGCAATTGAATTAGAAATTGATATATGGCGGTGACTTTTGAAAATTCACAAATCATAGGCGTGTGCAGGTCACTCAATATGGGGGGTGAGGTAAATGCGTAATAAAACTTTTTTTTATATAATGAAATGGTATGTTATTGTGACATTAGACAACACAGTTATAAATCATATTTTTTTGTTGTCATAGGCGGACCAGGTTAGTGAAAAAGGGAGGTCAAATTGGGAAAAATATTAACCGCAGGCAAGTTGCTCCCCAGCACTATACATAAGTTATTGATCGTAGATAGTTCCTTTTTGCATATTGTACTTCATTATAGGCGTATCCAGGATCCAAACTGGGGAGGCGCAAGACCTTTTGATAAGTATATTACACGCTATTATGATACTAAATAGTCAAGAGTGACTATTTCACTTACAACTTCAATTAACATTGCTTACCCCCCTTTTACCCTACCTGGACTCGCCTATTATCTTATAATCGTTTGTAGAGTACCCTGTGGTGCGGGTTTCATCCGAAAACTGCAGTATGTTATGTCATTGTACGCCCATGCCTCTTAGTTTCCTTGGAATAATATGACCCCCTATTTTCATTCCTGATCGCGCCTCTGCAAAAAAATGACTTTATTCCCTTTTCAGTCACCCCATTTTTATGTGCCTGAACACGCCCCTGAAATTCTTTATGTAATAAATTATGCAAATAATGGAAGCAGAACCTATCTTTTACATCTTATAGCTATACATGCCCCTTACATCGCTCTATTGGCTTCTCGCCAAGCATTGAATACTTCCTGGAAACCCCCCTTTTCAAGCCCCTGACACCGCCTCTGCCATGCAATTTTTATGATATTTCATTAACATCAACTAATTTGCATATGTTGCAATCACCGTAAACCGATGTAACTCCTTCATACTTGAGGCAGTTAGGAAGAAACCGTGAAGATCGCATTTCCGTATTATCGCCAAATGTCGCCACCGAACCCACCCAAAACGGTGCCTGGAACCGCCTCTGTTCATGTTAAGAATCTTAAAACTTTGACTCCATATGTGAAAATCTGTTTTGAGAGAAGTCCCAAAATTTCATGGGCCTGCTCTCAGCCGTTCTGGAGATATCTGCGAAAAACATCAGGGGGAGGCGGAATCCGCGCCCCCTGTTACAAATAGGGTTAAAAGTCTGAAGTATAGAAGTCTTCTTTAATACCAATAATTTTACACCAAAACTTTTACAAAACTTTTCAGAAACTTTTTAGTCTTTTCAGCGCAATAATTCTTCGTAAAAACAGCTATTGACTGCATTTTTAATATAATAAGATAATGCCTACGAACATCATAGACTGGTACGACCGCGGCTTAGCTCCCTTTATACTAGGCTGTAAGTTGATACATGATTACTATTTGATAACCCTAAATGTTCCAAACGGCTTGGGGCGCTGACAATCTTCGCCGGTTGCAAGGTGAACAAGCACAATTTTGCTACTGTAGGGTCTATAAGAAAAATGTGCACATAACTGTCCTGAAACGTCAAAAGTATTAATATTGAGAAGAAAATGACAGCCATATAACAATTGCGCCGCCAAGAGGCGCGGAATTTGAGGTTTTGGAAAGCTGGAGCACTATTTTGCTATTTGAATCAGACCGTAGGGTTATCACGAAGAAATGAGACTGGATAAAAAGGGAGAACCAAAAATCATGTTACCCCCTCTTTTTAGGACTAAATGGGTCCTCTGGAGCCGCCGGTGTCCCCTGGAGCCGCCGGTGTCCCCTGGAGCCGCCGGTGTCCCCTGGAGCCGACGGTGTCCCCTGGAGCCGCCGGTGCCACCAGGAGCCGCCTGTGCCAACAGGAGCCGCCGGTGTCCCCTGGAGCCGACGGTGTCCCCTGGAGCCGCCGGTGCCACCAGGAGCCGCCGGTGCCACCAGGAGCCGCCGGTGTCCCCTGGAGCCGCCGCCGGTGCCACCTCCCGATAATCTAAGCTCGCGTCGCCAAAATGCCCAACCAGTTCAAAATCCTTACGGGAGGCCCTGTGCTGTATACTGTAGCAGTATACTGCGCTGGTTCGAGATATTCACCAGACAGATCAACAATCACATACAAAGCCGTCGCATGTTGGCGAAGCTTGTAAAACTTACGCCCTTTATTTTACATATAAAAAGCAGAGTAATACACAACACGCACATCCGCACGCACAAAACGGCAATACGAAACAGCCTGTTTCGTTACGAATTTTACGTTTCAGTTCTAGAGAAAACCATGGTTTATCGTTAGTAGTGATGCAAATCGGAGTCCAAATTTTTGGACGTCCGAAAATAGTCCGATTCCGATTTGGACTTCGGTCGGTCAGCCATAGATATTTAGGACAATTTTCGGTCAAGGCATATAGATCACAATTCACGCATTTTTCGACCTTACAGGCAGTTAGATACATTTTTGCACATATCACTTAAAATTAACAGGCAGAATAGACAGACTGGATTTGGAACACATTTCTAGAATCTGTTGTGTTAGGGTAGCAATTAGGTAACTAACTTATGACAATTGCAATTATTTGAGCAGTGCACTTAATTATGGACATGCAATAAAGTAAATACATCACTAATTGCCATGTATAGGATGTTTTACAAAATTGGACTACTTTTGGACTCTTGGATTAATCGGACACTTTTCGGTCAATATTGTCATATTGGATCGGACTTCGAATCGGACATGATTTTAAAAAATCCGAATCTTACAAGGGCGTAGCTACTATACCGCAAATACCGCAAATGCGGTATGCTCGAATCGTGATGCTCCATTTAGGGAAATTGATGTCCCTTGTGGAACACGATGGCCCCTACACTCGTGTCGTGCTACCGACTTTATTGTGAGAGGCGTGACCCCCCTAGAGGAAAATATGATGCCCTTAGTGAGAGATGTGATGCTACTACTGGAAGATGTGCTGCCCCTGGTAGAAGGTGGGATGTCCCTTGTAGAAGATGTGATGTCCTTGTGGAAGATGAGATGCCCCTAGTTGAAAAGGTGATGACCTGGTGCGAGGTGATGCCCTCACTGGAAGATGTGATGCCCCTAGTGAAATATGTTGAGACCCTATTGTTAAATGCGATGCCCCTACTAGAAGAGGCGATGCCTCCAGTGGAAGATGTGATGCCCCTCATGGAAGATGTGGTGCCCCTGGTGGAAGATGTCATGCTCCTACTGGAAGATGTGATGCCCCTACTGGAAGCTATGATACACCTAGTGGAAGATGTGATGCCTGACGAGAAAATGTGATGCCCCTAGTGGAACTTGGAAGATGCGATGCCCTTCTAGAAAGTGTGATGCCCCAGTGTAAAATGTAATGCGCCCGCTGTAAGTTGTAATGCCCGCAGTGGAAGATGTGATGCCTCTAGTGGAAGATGTGATGCCTCTAGTGGTAGATGCGATGTCCATTTTGAAGATGTGTGTCCATTTTGAAGATACTGGAAGATGTGGTGTCCCTATTGAAAAATTATAAGGTCCTATTGGAAAGTGTGATGCCCCTAACTAGAAGACGCGATGCCTCCAGTGGAAGATTTTATGCCTTTAGTGGAAGATATGATTCCCTACTGGAAGATGTGATGCCCCTCATGGAAGATGAGGTGCCCTCATTGAAAATGTGATGCCCGTAATGGAAGATGTGATGCTCAAAGGACAAAATATGATGCCCCTAGTGGAAAATGTAATGCCCTAGTGGACGATGTGATGCCCCTGCTAGACGATGTGATGCCCCCACTGCAAGCTACGGTGCCCCTAGTGGACGATGTTATGTTCTTGTGGAAGATGTAATACCCATCGTGGAAGATGTTGTGCCGGGAGTAAGATGCGATGCCCCTGATGGAAGATCCTATTCCCCCACTGGATGGGATGCCCCTAGTGGGAGATTGCAAGCTGCGATGCCTCTACTCTAAGCTGCGATGCCGCTAATGGAAGATGTGAAGCCTCTTGTGGAAGATGTGGTGCTCTTGTAGAAGACATGCCTGCAGGGGCGTAGCCAGGATTATTTTTAGCATACCGCATTTTCGGACAGGGGCATCACGAAATGGGGGGGGGGGGGGCATCATCAAGTGAAGGGGCATCACTGGGGACATTTTGAAGAGTACTTTGGGCAACTTTGTAACGTCATGCAAAACTCTAAGTTTTCAGAATCCAATATCTCCCGTATAAATCGTGCGAGCACATAAACCTATATATCATCAGAGTCCTCGGAACGATATATTATTATGATTAGATTATTTTGTGAAAATACGATTTTTTAAAGTTTTAACATGTGATCTTAGGTCAGATCACGTGATTGTATAATGTACCTAAAATTCAGATTTTTTTTCATGCCAAAATCAACTTAAATGCATTAGCCTTCGATGGTAAGAAAACTGGAGATATAATTTTCCTCTAAATATTTTATTTATATTTTTGTATTTGGAAAAATCATGGTCACCAGCATGCGTTTTGTAATAACTTTGCACGCAATTATGCTAGAGAGCTTGACTCACGGCATTATATTTGTCTCGTCGAGCTGCATTCAATGATTCATAGCATGACCCATGCAGGTTACTGCATGACCTGAAGCCCATTTCCTTTAACCCTATTCCCTGCGGTCGGCCAGAATTACGTTAACCTGCGGGGGGATTCTGCCCCCCCCCCCCCCCCCCAACCCCCCCCCCCCCCACCCCGAAGCCTCGAGAACCTCTCGGTAGATTTCGATGGGGAAAACGCCATTCGATGCGTCATGACAAGATCTATCTTTTTGGATCCCTCAATTTTTTTTTTCAAAAATGGGGGAGGGGGGCAGGGGGCAAAAAATCCGAACATTTTGGGTGTTTTTTTAAAGGTCATTGCTGCCATGTGGCTCGACCGATTTTCATGCCAAAAACTTTTTGAGCTTCAAATGTACTGGTCTTTAACATATCAAAAGAACAAAATCATAGGCGTATTCAGGGAAAGTAAAATGGGGGGATTTTCTGAGAAAAAAAAATGTGCTGTTCGTGATTGTTTGGGACGACATGAACGTCACATGTGGGCATTATATACTGTAATTGGTTAAATTTGATATATTGCGCATAGGCGGATCCAGGAAAAACATTGGGGCACCATGCGCGTAACGCTTATATCATCTTACTAATTTGAAGTTGGACCTAATTTGAGGTGGGTACCGCCTCCCATTTTGCTTATCCTGAGCACGCCTCTGTCCCCCCCCCCCCCCCCAAAAAAAAAATTCAGGTCAGGTCACCAGACCAGGTCAAGTGAC
This sequence comes from Chirona hameri, assembly GCA_036785665.1. Lineage (NCBI taxonomy): Eukaryota > Metazoa > Arthropoda > Thecostraca > Balanomorpha > Balanidae > Chirona > Chirona hameri. Next base: position 31,091 of record JAXIVJ010013489.1, on the reverse strand, counting down.
CCCACCTCCAAAAATGTTTGCAGTTGTGCCAAAGCCAGAGTTTTTCCACCGATCAGCTTGAAACTTACAGGATGTCATGAGGGCATAAGGACTTACAATTCGTTTATCTCGGAATTTTGATATCGGTGACTTAAGGTCAGGTCAATTTCGTAACCATAATAAGTCAATGGGGAAATATACAAATGCTAAGGATATGCATGATATTAGTCCAATTACTTCTGGATCATGTTATTATAGGATATTCTTGATGATCCAAGTGTAAGTTTTGTTCAGTGACCCCCTATTAGGTCATGTGAGGTCATGCAAGGTCACCACCACTTTTTTGTCAATAACTCCCGACATAATGAAGATAGAGGAGTGAAACAGACATCAATATGTTTGTCTTGTCGAGACACCGCCTTCCCATATGCAACATGTCCTACTTCGGAAACCACTTGACCTTGACCTGAGGTCAAATTTTTAAGTTAACTTAACAAATTCACCATGTACATCATTCAAAGCGTCTTGACAATATAAACACAATGGCGTAAACAGTTTTCTGTTATCTCTATTACATAAAAAGTTAATAGCGAAAAACTATTTAGCAAAAAAAACGTATTTTCCCCCTTTTTTACCTCTGCAGCCTCAAATATTGACCTGAGATCAAATTTGAGGACAAATTAGCGATTGCAAATTTCACTGGCTGGCGTTTTTTTCCGGTTTGTTTCTAACTAGCATAGTTTCTGAGATATATTTGAATTTCTGGAGCGATGTTCTAAACCAGGAGAAAAAAACTGGAACATTTGACCTTTGATGACCTCTGGTGACCTCAATTTTTTACCTGATTCTAAAACAATACTGAAATACTTTCGATAGAACATGTATCAAGCTATCAAATGCCGTTTTCCTGCTTCTCGCTACATAGCGTAGTTTTCGAGTTTCCTGCAGTTCGTGTTCGGCGCAAAGCCACTGCAGTGCGCGGGTTAAACTGCTATAATGTAGGCAAACACCTAAACTCTGGTCATGACAAGATACATCAACCTACTGGACTTTCATGCTATTGGTGGTGTAGACGACACATGGAGTAGGTAAAAGTTGAATCTTCGGACACGTCCTAACCTCAGACTTCATGCTATCAGAATGCAGACAATACCAACGCATGGCACTTTAGTGTGTCAGTATTGATAACCTTCTGATAGCATGAAATCCAATGTTCTTAACCGAGCTTTGGGTTAGAGTGCCTCATATGTCAAATGCAGTTGGTACTCATGGGTACAACCATAAACCCCAATTGTCATCATAATGTGTTAGTGACACTCATGGAATTGCCTGACTGACCTTGGTGCATAGTGGGGGAAGAAATATATATTTAGAGCACTAATTACTGCAGTATTGACTGACAGAGTGCACTAAAAATTAGATTAACGACTCTAGCCTTGGTTTCAATGCATTGCTCTAAAATTATATTCACGACTGTGGCCTTGGTTTCAATGCATTTCAATGCATTTTGATGCTCAAATTTTCAACCATAGTGCCAGGGGCCAGGATCAGTTGATGGCATAGTGGGAGATAAATATAAATTTAGAACACTACAATTACATGCATGCCATGGCCATGGTTTCAATGCTCCAATTAAAGAACAGCCGGTAGCGTGTATTTTGTCAGGTTTGGCTTATGGGTTGTAAGCCACCTCTGGGTGGCTCCCCAGACACCGTCAGGTACTGAATTCCCCGGGCAACACCGGGTACCCTGCAGCTAGTTTTTTTTAATAGAATGGCTTCAGGTCAACAGTGTAAATTGGGCCTCCGGCCATCCGAAAAACGAAGTTTGCTTACCACCACAGTTCAAGTTTGACCATGCCACTTAAAAAAAGACAGGGTACATTGCTTTTTCAAGAAAATAAACGTTTCAAGAAACTTTGTCTGGGAGTACCTGGAAGCCAAGGGCCGGAGCAAGCGGGATCCGGATGCACCAACATACCAAAAGCGCGAGTTTGTGGCGAAATTCTTTCGCGAAACGAGCGACGTGTAGGTAGGGAGTCCCATCACAGAAAAAAAAACTATGAATTCGAGTCATTATTCTAGTCACTCATTATGATCTGGGTAGCTGTTACCCAGATCTACACAGAACAGTCGCTGCTATACTAGCTGCTGTATTGGACATCCCTCATTACTGTGTGATTTGGGGGTTCAGATACAATCGAATAAATATGGTTCATCGTGTTACCGTCGTTTCTTATTCACGATCTCAGCTCCTTTTCATGCAAGATGGTTTATTGCAGCGAAGTCAAGCTAACTTACCCGCGCACCGCGCGTTTACGGTGGGGTATTTTTTGCCCCCCCCCCCCCCCCTCCCGTTATTTGCAATAATTCCTAAACGAACACCGGTATCGTCACAAAACTTGCAGTACCTCCTCTCACATCTATTCTACACATGTTGGCAAAATAAAAAATATGAGGTTTATGATAGGTCAACGTGAAAGACGTCAGAGGGACGTCATGTTCTTCGGTTCTTGTTGCAAAATAATGGTTTGCGGAAACGCTGTCAAAGGTACGATGTTTGAGATAAACTCAATTGTCTTAAATCAAATGAATCACAATAGACCGCGCAATTAAACTGCTATCTCGGATTTTTTTAGGGTTTTTTACTTCAAAATTTTGAGAAATCCAAATAAATTTTTAACAAAATTTTCAAGAAAAAATAAGAATTATCCAAAAACCGGAATATAGTGATCTCGACGTGTGCGGTGAATATGTGTATCAAATTTGAAGTCGATATCTTCGAAAATGACTGAGTAATGACCTTTAAATGACAAAAATCGACCATCTCTTACAGCATAACTATGCATAAAAAAACGCATTTCCATTTTTGCATTTTACTTCTATTTATATGGAACAAACAATGTTCTAAGGTCATTTTACGCGTTCTAGACGAAAAACAAACCCATAAACATGTGTTACAACGCCTAATGACCATAATCTGCAGTTTGACCTCGTGGACCTCGGATGACCTTGACCTGACCCAAGGTCATAAACAGCTTAGAAAGGTACTTAGAAGTGTCAGACACACGAATCATACCGATTTATCGACAGTTTATGCGTTTAATATCGCAATTTTGCACGACAATTCCATCCATCGAGACCTTTTGACACGGTCAACATTTTGTATTTGACCTGACCTGTGACGTCCATCGGTGACCCCGAGGTCAACAATATTATGTTTGTCTTGATACATTTTCCAGGGCTATTGAATGCCGTTTGAATTTTTACATTCGGACCAGTAGTTCCTGAGATCCGAGGGGGGGGGGGGGCAAAAAATAGCCCCCCCCCCCCAGTAAGTCGCGTTATGAAATATACCCCAGTAACTCGGGGTTTAAAGAAGACAGGGTTGTGCGACGGTACGCGCTGCTTCTAAACCCGGCAACGAAGAATTTAAAAAACAAACATAATACGATATTTGTGCGACATGAACGACATGAACGAACGTGTGTGGACATTTTCAGTCACATCACGAAGCCGTTGCAAATAAATAAGCTTCTGAAACCCCTAGGCGGCGTCCTACGGTCGGGCCACTCGTTCGTAGATCCCCCCTCCCTCCTAGTTGATAGAAGACCTCGCGTCCATTCGCTAATAAACAAGACAAGCGACACAATGGCACACAAAAAAATGTACAGAAGCGTTAAACTGTTATTGGTGGTCTCAGATATTTCAATAGAAGAGGTTGATGGTACAACTGATTATCAGGTTTCATTTAGCAAGAAAACCTTCATTTCACAAGTCGTGACTAAAATAAAAGGACCGTTGTCATACGTATCAAATTCTGGAGTCCTGGAGTCAAATCAGTTTATAAGATGAAGTACTTGGATGTTAATTTTGATCGCCAGGGTGGATCAGTATGGTTTTGCAAAATAAATAATATTTAAATTGCCCCCTGCCCCCCCCCCCCTGTTTCTACGCCTAGGGGTAGGTACAGAAGCGTCACATTTTTATGCAATTTGGTAATATTTGATTAAGGTAGTGTGCCGCGTTATGCACAGTATGATAGCATATGGTAACATCAGAAAAGTAGCGGCATTGTGCACCACAACAAAATTCCCATATTTCTTATGACAAAGCTGCTAAACTTAACTTAACCTAACCTTACCTATTAATAATAACAACTTTGTCAGAATAAATTTAGGCATAGTGCACCACAGAAGGATGTCTGTATTTCGTCTGACAAAGCTTTAAACTAAACTTAAACCTAACATAGGTCAACTTATTAATAATAATAACGGCTTCATAAGAATACATTTTGAAATTTTGCTGTGGTGCACAATGCTGCTGCATTTCTGATGTTACCATATGACACTGTGACATACATGTTGCTATACTGTGCATAACATGGCGTATCAACAGGTACCTTAGTCAAACATAACCAGCAATTTTTAGTGTGGGGGGGGGGGGGGCAGACATTTTTTCTCTCTCACCAGTTTCCCATTCATATATGGACTAATTATACAATCCTGCTAATCATGGGGGGGAGGGGCAGACTGCTTGTTCATTTGACTCTGCATTTATCCATTGAAATCGTTCAATAGAAATTCCTTCAAAACTTGAATTGAATTGAACAAAACTTGAATTGAAGAAAATCATTTCACCACCATATATTTGTATTCATGAATCGTGATTGAATCGAAACCCGCATGGAATCAAATTTAACGGTTCTTAACAATGCAAGTATGCATGGTCCATTTTTGAAAATACAATGCAATCCCAGTGGCTACACACATTTCTAATGAAATATCATTGCTGTAACAATGTTTTAATGATCATAATTTCATATATACCTATGTATTTATAAGTTTCCACTTTTATTGATTTGACATATATTCAACATATATTTAAATGTTGAATCAAACGAGAATCAATTAAAATATTTGTTTTGGTTCTTTGAATCGGGAACAATGAATTCTCAAATTTGTTATGCATGAATCAAAAGGTGATGAAATAATCCAAGTTACAAAGTGAATCATGATTGAATAATTCCCCAAAAGTTGAATCAATAACCAGTCTGGGGAGGGGGGCGGGCAGATTGATCCAGTAGGGCCTGACCTGCAGCCACCTCCCCCCGCTCCAGGCAGGGGTCCTAGGATTGCTTAGAAGCCATGGTGCAAGTGAAAATTCAGCCTAAAAACTAACAATAGAGAGGTTGAAAATTCTAGCCTGAGAAGACCATTATGATGCACTCAGCATCGGTTTTGCCAAAACTTGAACTCACCCCATCAGGCAAGGTCCTACCAAATGTGTGGAAAAGTTTGTGCTATATTGGTCAAAGGCAGAATATCTGCTAGTTTAATGTCTGATGTGTTATGTTGAGGTGCTAAAGATGTCTCATTTGTATGCATTTTTCCTCTAAAGTTGCCCATGTATGTGTTGAGCTTGAACTTGGTATGTAGGTACAGGAGCATCATCCCTGTTTGTTACCCCCTCCTCCCACTCCAACAGGATAATTTTAAACCCTGCTAATCTGGGGGAGGGGTGAGGGGGGGGGGGGGTGCAGAGTGATTCTGAGGGGGCCAACTGATTTGTTTGTTCTATATTCATTTTGTGCTTTCAACGCCTGTGTTATTGTTTGCCAACCTTTGACTAAGGAACATATGTGCATGCACAATATGGCAGCACGTTATGATGTCATAGTACTATGAGGCAGATGGCAGCATTGCAAAAGTAGCAACATAGTGCACCAAGGCACCATTTGAATACCTTATTACCACACATTGACTCCAGTAGCGTCGTCGCCACACTAAAACCCAAATCAACCAACAACAAAACCTATGTCTGTCAGTATCAAACGTTTTGTCTTGGAAAGTTTCGAGGGGCCCCTCAGACATTTCGAGGGCCCCCTCAGGCATTTCGACGGCCCCTCAGGCCAGGGCACGTAGCCAGGATTTCGTCCAGAGGGTGTGGGGGGGGGGGGGGGCGGCGCCTCGAAAGGGTCCCCTTGCCGAGCGTTAACCCCCCCCCCCCCCCAACAAAAAAAAAGAAGAAGAAAAAATATGAAAAACTCTACGGATTTCGGCCCACTTTATTTTGTGAGGTTCAAATTTCCAGGGGCCCCTCTGATCTGTCCAAAGGCCCTCTGGTCTGTCCAGGGGCCCTCTAGTCTGTCCAGGGGCCCTCCAGCCTGCTCAGGGGCCCTTCCGAGCTGGCCAGGACTGCACTGGCTGCTTTTTCACCCCTGCCGACATCCTCAGGGGCCCTCTCCGACCTGCCCAGGGGGTCCTTCTGTGCTGGCCAGAGGCCCATTCGACGTAATCAGGGGCCATCTGACCTGCTCAGGGACCTTTTCGGTCTGGTCAGGGGCCCCTTTGACATGCACAGGGGCCCTTTGAACTTCCCAAGGGCCCTCTGGTCTGCCCAGGAGCCCTCCAGCCTTCTAAGGGGCCCTTCCAACCTGGCAAGAGACTGCGCTTTCTGTTTTGTCGCCTTGTCAACATGCTCAGAGGGGCCCTTCGACCTGCCCTGGGGCCCCTCCGTGCTGACTAGGAGCCCATTCGGCATGTTCAGGGGCCCTTTTGGTCTGGTCAGGGGCCCCTCTGACATGCACAGGGGCCCTTTTAACTTCCCAGAGGCCCTCTGGTGCTGGTCTGTCCAGGGGCCCTCCAGCCTGTTCAGGGGGTCCTTAAGACCTGGCAAGGGACTGCACTGGCTGCTTTGTCGCCCCTGCCGACATGTTCAGGGGCCTCTCCCGACCTTCCCAGGGGTCCCTCTGTGCTAGCTCGGTGCTCATTTCGACGTGTTCAGGGGCCCTTTGACCCGCTCAGGGGCCCTTTCGGGCTTGTCCAGGGGCCCTTCTGACATGTACAGGGCTCTGCTAACGTCCAACGGCCCTCTGGTCTTTCAGAAAGGGCCCTGGTGCCCCCTAAAGAACCTCTGAAATGCTCTAAACTCTTAAAGACCACCGCCTTCGCGTAGTCCCATGAGCCCTTCGTCTCGTCGGCCCTTTTCGGTGCGCTGCGCACTGCGCGCCCGAAAAGGGCCCGCCGGGCCTCCAGGGCGGGGGGGGGGGGGGCGGGTAGCCTCCCCCCCTTGGCTACGTGCCTGCCTCAGGCCTACCGAGTTAATGTTATCGACTTTTAAGCGTTGGTTACAAAATGATCTGTCCGACCTCCTATTTCCCTACATATGGCAGCATTTGGTAGCATAGCCAACGAGCTACAATAACAGCGCAAGCCCTCATGTGGATGCGCGTGAAGTTATTGTGACGTTAGTACAAAATGTATTGGGGTCTGGACGTTTGGAAGAAGACGTTTGGGATGGGTGTGGTGGTGGTGGGGGGGGGGGGGGGGGCACGGAAGTTTTTTTAGGGGGAATTCCAAAGTCTCACATTTCTGAAAACTCATCAGATTTTGCTTGCTTATGCATTGATAGCTGATTTAAAACAAACTTGCCTTAGATAAAGTTGCTTAGATTTTATTATCAGGAAATGTGTACATTTTGTGCTGATTTCAGGCGGTTTTACGGCTGCTATGGCCCCTTTTCCTCTGGATCTGCCAAGTTTTTTTAGGGGGGGAATCCCAAAAAGTCTCACACATTTTTGAAAACTCATCGGATTTCGCTTGCTTATGCATTGATAGCTGATTTAAAACAAACTTCCTTAGATAAAGTTGCTTGGATTTTCTTATCAGGAAATGTGTACATTTTGTGCTGATTTCAGGCGGTTTGATGTGTTTGATGGGATATTAATTTTTACCCCCCAAACTCGAACCCCTAGATCCGCCAGTGTGTGGGCCCCCAATGGCTACGAGGGCCCCTCTGATCCCGTTTGCCCCCCCCCCCCCCTGGCCGAAATCCTGGCTACGCACTGGCATAAGGTACTGTAAGCTTTATGTCGATATCTATTATGTATTTTGAGTTATAGAGCAAATTCGTCAGGGGCAGATTCCACCCCGCCCCTGTAATTACTGTAAAAGTTAGGTCAGGTTCGATTATTTTAAAACAATTGTTTCCTACCACACCCGGAAAACAAACGTCAGTTGTTTGCGAGACCCCCCTCCATCCCCCGGTAGTACCGCAGCGCAGCGAGCGCCTGGCGTAAATCAGTTGTCCGATGTATATACGCCGCGCGTTCCCTGCACTGAACCTAAAAAAACAATAATCTTATAAAAAAAGATTATGAAAACGGAAGTTTTTTTTCTCGAGTGATTGAATTGGAAGTTTGTATGTATCCCTTCTTTCAATGATAGACAAAACAGCGCACCTGAAGCAATTCAAGCACAAATTCACTTAACCCTTAACACACTTACCCGGTGACACTTAACCTGCGCCCCGCTGGGGGGGGGGGGGGGGGCCAGAATCTGCCCTTCCTCCCCGGATTTTCTCGATAACTTGAAAACTATGATCAAAAATCAATGTCAAACTTTCAGTACTTTATGCTGCATCAATTCTGCGTCTTCTCACTAAATTGCAGTGCAATTTATACAGTCTTGTGGAGATAATGACGTTTTAATGACGTCATGCCATGCCATTTTGGTGGAAAAAACGACAAATGTTCGAACAATCGTAGAAAATAGAGTTTTAAAGCAAATTGCAAAAAAAAAAACATCAAAAGAAAGGAAGGGAAATTAAATGAATGTCTTCAAAATAGTTGTCTTAGATTTTCGAAATTCTGTGTTTTTCACCCCCCCCCCCCAAAATACAAATAAATGATTTTTTTTCGGAGGAAAAAAATCAAATTTTGTGAATTTGAAGTTTAATTTTTAACCCGCGCACTGCAGGGGGGATTTCCGACCCAGCCCCCCCCCCCCCCCCCCTCAGGTTTGTCAAAAATAGCTTTAAAAAACGGCGGCGCGCAGCGCCACCGGGTTTTGACACACCTGTTAGGACATCAATTGCGCACACTTACAAAAATAATAACCTCGGGTCATCTCAGGTCAGGTCACCAGACCAGGTCAAATGACCCCACCTCCAAAAATGTTTGCAGTTGTGCCAAAGCCAGAGTTTTCACCGATCAGTTTGAAACTTACAGGATGTCATGAGGGCATAAGTACTTACAATTCGTTTATCTCGGAATTGTGATATCAGTGACTTAAGGTCAGGTCAATTTCGTAACCTCCCCATAATAAGTAAATGGGGAAATATACAAATGCTTCCTTTTGCAAGGATATGCATGATAGTAGTCCAATTACTTCTGGATCATGTTATTATAGGATATTCTTGATGATCCAAGTGTAATTTTTGTTCAGTGACCCATATTGGGTCAATTGAGGTCATGCGAGGTCACCATCACTTTTTTGTCAATAACTCCCGACATAATGAAGATAGAGAAGTAAAACAGACATCAACGTGTTTGTCTCGTCGATATACGTCTTCCCACATGCAACATGCCCTACTTGGTTCACCACTTGACCTTGACCTGAGGTCAAATTTTTAAGTTACTTTAACAAGGTCATCATGTATATCATTCGAAGCGCCTTTAAAAGATAAACACAATGGCGTAAACAGTTTCCCGTTTTCTGTTTTAAGTACAAAGTTAATAGAAAAAAAACGATTTGTTATGAAAGGTCATTGCGGCCATGTGGCTCGACCGATTTCATGACCCAAACGTTTTTGAGCTTCAAATATGCTGGTCTTTAATATATCAAAAGACCAACAAGAAAATAAAAAACCATTGGCGTATTCAGGAAATGTAAAATGGGGGGATTTTCTTTTCAAAAAATATTTGCTGTTCGTGGTTGTTTGAGACGACATGAACGTCACATGTGGGCATTATCTGCTATAATTTGTTAAATTTAATATATTGCGCATAGGCGGATCCAGGAAAAATACATGGAGGGGAGGGGGCACCATGGGCGTAACGCTTTTATCATCTTACTAATTTGAAGTTGGACCTAATTTGAGGGTGGGTACCGCCTCCAATTTTGTTTATCCTGAGTACGCCTCTGTCCCAAAAATATGTACAATCCCAGTATCTATGATGCATATTGCGTAGCAATTGTTTCTGACGCATTTATTGCACTGGAAACTACGAGGGAAGTACATATGCGCCGCAAAACCGCATTCGTAACACCCTCCCCAAAACAGGAGCCTGGAACCGCCTCTACTGGGCTGATTTTGTCAAAATTTTGACACAACACGCACCATTCAATTTGGGAAAGTTACAAGCTTTCAGGATTATAAGTTTAACGGTTTAGAAGCGGCAAGTGAAAAACCACCGGGGGGCAGAATCTGCCCCCCCCCCGCAGGGAATAGGGATACAGTAGATTCGGCACAATATTCGTCTACCCCGTGTCGAATTGTGAAGGTTTCAAGTCGCTAGCTATAACGGCGTAGCGCCGTTGGTCTCATCCGTCATCTTTGATCGCCGCGTTCAGTTACCTCATGCGACCGCCTTCTTGTAGCAATCGGAGATGATACACCACAGCGCTACTCACTGGTACTGCCACCCTCCCCCTTCCCCTTCCCCCGATACTGGCATCCCGTCTTGCTTAAGCTGTTGCGTCGTGGGAAGTGTCGATCGAAGGCTTATACTGCAATGCGAAATATTGCTTTGTTGTATTTTCACATATTTGCATTGATAAGCGTTTAGCAGAAGCAATGAACACATTGCTGTACCAAGCAAGCCAAGAATGAAAGGAACAAATATTCTAACTTGCTCAAATTATTTTCCTTTCTTTGTAAAAGTATAGGCCGCCACACAGATATTGAACTTCGGCTAAGAAGTAAAGGCGAAGCATAGCACACTTCTTTGACGCCGTGCGGTGTGATGATACAAACACGCTACTCAAAGGCGCCTTTCTAAACGGACGGGATCCGTTATGTGCCGGGTCCGGCGTCCGCGACTAATAGTGACGGTGATGGTGCGGTCGCTCGCAGATGAAGTGCAAAGGGATGGAACAGTTTAAGTCGTACCACTTGAAGTATCCACGCTTGTTTCTGTATACGCCCACACAGTAATCTCGGCCAGATCTGTTGTCCGGCTGGCCGAAATCCCAGTTGATGTATCTGGAGTAGGGGCCTCCGATCCTCTTGCTGCTAAACCACCTGAAGTAGCCGTGATGCTTCGTGCCGGACAGCCATATGCCGCTAATGCCTGCGGCAGTATACGCACAACGTCACAGGCGATACAGCCGCCACGTTACAGGCGATACAGCCGCCACGTTACAGGCGATACAGCCGCCACGTTACAGGCGATACAGCCGCCACGTTACAGGCGATACAGCCGCCACGTTACAGGCGATACAGCCGCCACGTTACAGGCGATACAGCCGCCACGTCACAGGCGATACAGCCGCCACGTTACAGGCGATACAGCCGCCACGTTACAGGCGATACAGCCGCCACGTTACAGGCGATACAGCCGCCACACGTTACAGGCGATACAGCTGTCATACGGACTGACGACATGGCACGTCCAACACTGTCGAACTGTGCTGCAACCGTGCTGGTAAAAAGGATCAACAATATCGGCCACCCTATGTACGGCGATGCTTAGTATGGACCCCGTATCTGCAGCCCGCCAATGTCGCCGTCAAATATGGTGAAGTCTCGGATAGCAGCTGATGATACGGCTCGGCACAGTTTGACCCGGCGCAGCAGACACATCAGCCTTGTCACTTCAACTCACGGAACTTTCGAAGCACCCGTGCGACCATCGCGTCCTTCCTGGCGTCTTCGATTGAGAGGAGCACGTATCCACGCCGGGCACACTCCTTGGCCGCTCCTCGCCAGTTGTACTTTTTGCCTTTCGTTGACGAGTCCACGAACGACAGGAAGAACCGGTACCGCCGCGGCCGCTGCCCTGCTGCAGCAGAGCCACCACCATCATACCGTCAACTCGTCAACTGGCATACACCTAGTGTCACATACTGGCATATACCTAGCACTAACTATGCTAAGGACACAATGCGTAGAGTTTGCCTTGATCAATGCTAATGTCAGGCTGAGGTCCAGGTCCTTCTACGGGATGTTGCACTCGCTGCTCTGAAACCAAGCGTACATTTCGAGGCAAATATGTGTTAAGAAGAAGTATTTATTCTCACGCTTATGATTATGCATTATTATTTCATCGGATCCCGGTGGTAGCAACAAAAATGAACCCTCTACGGCCAGATATAAGGTAGAAGTTATAAAGTCTCAAACGCGTCGGTCACACGCACAACTGACCTTGACTGGATTCCAGACCTTCACTGGATTCTTCTGCGATGGCCAAGCTATCGCCTTCGATGAACAGGCTATCGCCTTCTTCGTTGGCAAGAACACCGTCTCCAGTGCTAGCATCACCGCCTCCAATTTCAAATTCGCCGCCTGCAATGGTAAAATCACTGCCTGCGGTGCCAGACTCACTTTCGATGTCAAAAGCACTGTCTTCAGTGCTAAAAGCCCCGTCTCCTATGGTAAAATCACTGCCTGCGGCGCCAGAATCACCTTCGATGCTCAAAGCACCGTCTTCAGTGCTAAATGCGCCGTCTCCTATGGTAAAATTACTGCCTGCAGTGCCAGAATCACCTTCGATGCTAAAAGCACTGTCTTCAGTGCTAAAAGCGCCGTCTCCTATGGTGACCGCGCCTACACCAGGTGGGGTGGGTCTGGATCTGCCGTTGGAGTACTTAGGGGTGCCGTAACGCTTTGAAGGACGATAAGTGGTGGCATCAGCGCCGACCAGCACCACCACGGCCATCAGTAGAAGCAATCGCATCTGAAACAGCGAAGCGGTCACGGGTCACTGGAGCCGTTCACTGATGAGGAGGCCGGCAGGCCAGCGGTCAGCCCGCCGCACGACGCCGGTCAGCCAGCCGACACGCGTTATACGGCAAATCACGGCCACACGTTGACGGCCAGCGCTAAGGTTTTATCAAAATACGAACCTTTTTGATGTGTGTCTACTCGTTTGGCGCTGTATGAACTGCGCTGGATGATTCAGAATTCAGACACCTAAGGGTAAGCCAGCGGCTACTGGCCTGCTGAGTGCTGTGGCTGAATGGCACGGACCAGGGTCGGACGGGACAGGACCGGCCTGGTACACACACACACACACACACACACCCACACACCCACGACACACACGACACACACGACACACACGACACACACGACACACACGACACACACGACACACACGACACACACGACACACACGACACACACGACACACACGACACACACGACACACACGACACACACGACACACACGACACACACGACACACGACACACACACACACACACACACACACACACACACACACACACACACACACACACACACACACACACACACACACACACACACACACACACACACACACACACACACACACACACACACACACACACACACACACACACACACACACACACACACACACACACACACACACACATACACACACACACACACACACACACACACACACCGACACACACACACCGACACACACACCGACACACACACACACACACACACACACACACACACACACACACACACACACACACACACACACACACACACACACACACACACACACACACACACACACACACACACACACACACACACACACACACACACACACACACACACACACACACACACACCGACACACACCGACACACCGACACACCGACACACCGACACACCGACACACCGACACACCGACACACCGACACACCGACACACCGACACATACACACCTTGTTGGTGGCTGCTGCTGCTGCTGACTGACGCCGAGCTGTCGGGCCGGTCCGTCTTTATAGCGGTGGCCGTCTCCGCCGTGTGACATGAATGGCCTTGCACGGGCCACCTGCAGACGGCTAAAATTCATAATCTCACTCCGCTTTTTTCCGTCGACATGGCTGAGATGGCACCGATAGTGTGCAGACAAAAATGGAATGCCTCCAGCGGGAAGGACAGGCTTGATATATGCCTTTAGTTACAATACATATATATATATATATATATATATATATATATATATATATATATATATATATATATATATATATATATATAAACTCGGGTTGTTCGGACAGTTTCGTGGCGCTTTATTGCCACTTCGTCAGCGAAATGCACACATCAAAACAAGACCACAGTTTCGAAACACCTTAACATAAAACATGTCATAGTTATACCGACAACCTCCGTGCGTCGGCGTACACAAAACCACACTCAAAACAAAACACATTCAGAGATCGCAAGCACATTGGAGATCAGAGATAACAAACAGATCAGATATCAGAGATCGCAAACACATCAGATATCAGATCGCAAATTTATCTTTCCATTTTGTACATGCCAAAAAGCCTTATCCCGCCTCCGGGAAAAAAGACTTGCGAAGCTAGCTTCCTTCCCCTTAATCCCACTTCCTACTTAATTCGTTTTCTTATTCAGTCCTCCTACCCTTTGGTGTATGCCAAATAAGCCTACCCATCTTTGTTCCCGCACTCTCCTGTACGTTACCCAACCCTTCCACACTTTTTCCAGTCCTACCAATTTGGCGTTTGACAGTTGGTGTCCCTCCCCATTAAAGTGGGCTGCTACCTCCATTTCATTCCTGCCGCACCGTATAGTCGACAGGTGATTTTGAGCTCTTTGGTAGAGTACTCCTCCCGTTTCTCCAACATAAATCACACACATACTTCGCAAAAAATGCCTTATTTTACGTTCCTCGACTTACATCCTATTGTTTTATCATATGTACAAGTTTCCTTCCCTCCCGGGCCTCTAACCCTGTCCTATCTGTAAATAACTTTGCACACCGAATTTTTTTCCACAGTGCGCTTGACCCAGCTGTTTGGTCTTTTTGTGTACTAAAATATATTTTAGGTTAGTCCCCCCTCCTGTATGATACGAACATGTTACTCGAAAAATGTGCCTAAGTTTATCTGACCGTGCCAAAAGGTGCTCCTTCTCTTTTAGTATTTTACTAATGTTCGGTAAATGACTTGAATATGTGATTTGGCGATAATACGGAAATGCCATCTTCACGGTTTCTTCCTAATTTCCTCAAGTATGAAGGAGTTACATCGGTTTACAGTGATTGCAACAAGTGAAAATTAGTTGATGTTAATGAAATATCATACAAATTGCATGGCAGAGGCAGTTTCAGGGGCTTGAAAAGGGGGGTGGGGTTTCCAGGAAGTATTCAATGTTTGGCGGGAAGCCAATAGAGCGATGTAAGGGGCATTTATGACTATCAAGATGTAAAGGATAGCTTCTGCTTCCATTATTTGCATAATTTATTACATATAGAGTTTCAGGGGCGTGTTCAGGCACATGAAAAGGGGGGTGACTGGCATGGTGATGACGATATGCCAGCGATAACGGCGCAATAGACGTTTAGCTTATGATATATGCACATGAGGCCAGAAAAGGGAATAAAGTCATTTTTTGCAGAGGCGCGCTCAGGAATGGAAGAAAGGGGGTCATATTATTGCAAGGAAACTAAGAGGCATGGGCGTACAATGACATAACATACTGCAGTTTTCGGATGAAACACGCACTACAGGCTACTCTACGAACGATTATAAGATAATAGGCGAGTCCAGGTAGGGTAAAAAGGGGGTAGGCAATGTTAATTGAAGTTGTAAGTGAAATAGTTACTATTGACTAGTTAGTATCATAATAGAGGATAATATACTTATTAAAAGCTCTTGCGCCGCCCCATATATGATCCTGGATACGCCTATGATGAAGTACAACATGTAAAAAGGAAATATCTACGATCAGTAACATATTTATAGTGCTGGAAGGAATTTGCGGCGGTTAATATTTTCTCCTTATTTGACCTCCCTTTTTCACTAACCTGGCAAAACACTCCCTTTTTTAAGCCTATGGCAAAAAATATGACTTATAACTGTTTTGTCTAATGTAAAAATCACATACCATTTCATTTATCGAAAAAACATACAAATTTTTATTACGCATTTACTTCACCCCCATATTGAGTGACCTGCACACGCCTATTATTTTGGAATTTTCAAACGTCACCGTTATATATCCATTTCAAATTCAATTTCTATCGATTCCTATTAGTTGTGTTAAAATCAGTCGATAAACATGAAAGCTATGTTGGATCAAAAATACCACTAAAATTTGTAGTTTTTGCCCCCCTGTTGCCACCTATCCAAAATGTAGATTTTTTATTATTTAGAAATGTAGATCGTGTTGACGGGAGCCAAACACCGTTTCATTTGTGAAAATCGGACGGGTAGATCTCGAGATCCCCGGGGGGGGGGGGGGATCCGCCCCCCCTGTTACAAATAGGGGTACCGAGGAGCCTATTACAAATAAGGTTAATGCGATAAACTCTTTAGAAAGCCACTTGTGTCGGTAATGGTTATGCGTCGTGCATAGTGATGGAGTCCCAAAGAACTAAACATGCCTATACAAGAGAAAATAACCATGCAACTGGTTAACCCTATTTGTAACAGGGGGGGATTCCGCCCCCCCCCCCTCATGTTTTCGCAGATATCTCCAGAACGGCTGGGAGCAGGCCTATGACATTTTGGGAATTTTCATAGAATTGGACCCCGCATTTGGAGTCAAAATTTTGAGCTCCTAACCTGAACATAGGCGGTTCCAGGGCATAATTGTGGGTGGGTTCGGAGTCGACACTTGGCGATAATACGGAAATGCAATCTTCACGGTTTCTTCCTAACTGCCTCAAGTAGTAAGGAGTTACATCGGTTTACGGTGATTGCAACAAGTGGAAATTAGTTGATGTTAATGAAATATCATAAAAATTGCATGGCAGAGGCGGTTTCATGGGCTTGAAAAAGGGGGGGGGAGTTCCAGGAAGTATTGAATGCTTGGCGGGAAGCCAATAGAGCAATGTAAGGGGCATTTATAGCTATCAAGATGTAAAAGATAGCTTCTGCTTCCATTATTTGCATAATTTATTACAGATAGAGTTTCAGGGGCGTGTTCAAGCACATGAAAAGGGGGGCGACTGGCATGGTGATGACGATATGCCAGGGATAACGGCGCAATAGACGTTAAGCTTATGATATATGCACATATGAGTCCAAAAAAGGGAATAAAGTCATTTTTTTGCAGAGACGCGCTCAGGAATGGAAGAAAGGGAGTCATATTATTGCAAGGAAACTAAGTGGCATGTGCGTACAATGACATAACATACTGCAGTTTTCTGATGAAACACGCACCACAGGCTACTCTACGAACTATGATAAGATAAAAGGCGAGTCCAGGTAGGGTAAAAAGGGGGGTAAGCAATGTTAATTGAAGTTGTAAGTGAAATAGTCACTGTTGACTAGTTAGTATCATAATAGCGGATAATATACTTATCAAAAGGTCTTGCACCGCCCCAGTGTGGATCCTGGATACGCCTATGATGAAGTACAACATGCAAAAGTGAATTATCTACAATCAGTAATATATTTATAGTGCTGGGTAGCAACTTGTTTGCGGTTAATATTTGTTTTCCCAATTTTACCTCCCTTTTTCACTAACCTGGTACCACCTGTTATCTCGATCTAGTGAATTATCTACGATCTCTATTCCCCGCGCCCGGCCGACCCCGCGTCGGCCGGTGCGTACCTCCCGGCCATAGTCACGTGGCACATGGCCAATCAGCGGGCTGCCAGCCCGGCCCTGCGCAGGGGCGCGGCCAGGCCTCCACTCAGTGGTGCACTCACAACATCCCTCCCCCGAATCCAAACGTCCAGTTTTTCACACTCGCGCTAAACACTGCTTGCGCGGTCGCAAGTTATATCGCGGCGGCGGTGGGAGCTCAGCCGCGACAGGTGGCGCCTCTGTCGTAGGCGCCTCAGCCACCGGACCACTCAGCTGCTGATCAGGCAGAGGGACAACCTCCTCCGCAGGTGGCGCCACCATCGGCTCTGGAGAGCCGGCCCGCACCGATACGGGCTTCGACACGGTCCTGTCGGTTGCGACAGCGGGTGTCGGCGACCCTGGCCGGGACACCGGCGGAGCTGCTGCCGTGGGCGGGGCTGCGACCGTGGGCGGAGCTGCTGCCGTGACGTTCTCGGCGTCTCGTCCGTCTGAGATCACGATACGGCGTGACCCGCAGGACACATCTGGGACGACCTGGTCCAGATGGCGCTGGATCACTCGGCCGTCGATCAGCCTCACGGTCAGTTTCGAGCCAGACCGCTCGATGCAGCTCCCGCGCAGCCACCGGGTCGAACGAGCGACCCCCGCCAGACCGGCCACCTGCGAAACAAGAACATGCATTCCAGGCAGAACTGTGCGATCCTGGGCACTCTCATCATACTTTTGCTTCATACTCTGTTGCGAAGCCCACATCCGATCCTGCAAGTTCGGAAGGACGCAGTCAAGGCGAGTCCGAAGCCGGCGGCCCATCATCAGCTCCGCTGGCGTGTGTCTGGTGATGCTATGGGGAGTAGTACGATATGCCAACAAAAATCTCGCTAGCCTCGTCTGAATGGTTCCACCATGCTGCTTCCTTAAGCCCTGCTTTACAGTCTGAACAGCCCTTTCCGCCAGTCCGTTGCTCTTTGGTGATAACGGGGCCGTGAGCAGATGTCTAATGCCGTTTTGAGCACAAAATGACTGGAAAGTCGGCGATGTGAAGCACGTAGCGTTATCTGTGACTATCACTTTTGGTAAGCCCCAACACGAAAACGATTTTCGCAGCTCTTCTACCGATACCTCAGCAGTGGAGCGAGTCGTCACATGCACATCCAACCATTTGGTGCACGCGTCAGCGATCACCAGCAGCATCTGCCCGTTTACAGGCCCGCAATAGTCCACATGAATCCGCTCCCAAGGGCGGGTGGGCCAAGCCCACGGGCTGAGGGGCGTGACTGGTGCCTGTCTGCGGTACGTCTGACACGTGGGACACCCACTGACCATCTGAGAGATGTCAGCATCCACCTTTGGCCACCACACATACATCCGTGCAAAACTCTTGGTGTGACTTTCGCCCATATGCCCTTCGTGGAGCATCGCGAGGACGCGATCTCGCAACTTGATCGGCACCACGACCCGTGAGCCCCAGAGCAAACAGCCATCGTGTGTGCTGAGCTCACCTTCTCTGCGGCGATACTGTACTAGCTCCGGAGCATGTGGTCCATCGGTAGGCCATCCGTCCCGGGTGTACCGCAGGACGACACTCAGTACCGGGTCTCGAGCTGTGAATAATCTGATACTTTCTGCTGTGACTGGAGTTGAGTCCACAAACTCCATGAGATGTACCGTCTCTGTGGGCGTGGGCAGCTCACACGGTCCTGTTGGCAGAGGCAGGCGGCTCAGACCATCAGTGACCCTGTTTTGACCCCGGGACATACTCCAACTTGTACTTATATCCCGACAGGAGCAGCGCCCACCGAGTTACCCTGGGAGATGCCATGGGCGATATCGGTTTGTCTTCCCCAAGCATACCCAGCAGGGGTTTGTGATCCGTGCGTATGCTGAATTTTCTCCCAGCCAAGTAGTAATGGAACCGGCGGACCCCTGCGATGACAGCCAATCCTTCGCGATCCGTCTGGGAGTATCGCTGCTCTATCTGAGACAGTGATCGAGAGTAGAATGCAACAGGGCGCTCCCCGAGATGTTTGTCAACAATGCTCAACACGCACCCCAGACCCCAAGGGCTGGCATCACATGCGAGGATCACCGGCTCCGATTCATCAAAATGCGCCAGAGTCTGGGGAGATGTGAGCAAATCCTTTCCCGCTTGAAACGCCCTCTGTTGCTCCGGACCCCACTCCCACTTCTGACCATTCCTCAGCAGCTTGTACAGCGGTGCGAGGGCAGTAGCCAGATCTTTCAAGAATTTGGAGTAATAATTGATCAGACCCAGCCAGGCCTGCAGCTCTTTGATGCCTTTTGGTGCAGGGGCGTTCTCCACCGCACTGACCTTCTCTGCCGTCGGTTTCACCCCGTCTGGACCGATGTGGTGACCCAAGTAAATCACCGACTTCACGCCGAACCGACACTTCCTCCGCTGAAGCCTCAGGTTGGCGTCCGAGAAGCGCTGCAGGACCTCTTCCAGGGCGGCTCTGTGCTCCTGTGGGTTCTTTCCAGACACGACCACATCGTCAAGGAACACCCCCACCCCTGGTATTCCCGACAGCAGCGTTTCCATGTACCGCTGAAACACTGCTGGGGCTGAAGCATACCCGAACCCCAAACGGGTTGGAACGAGGATACCCTTGTGAGTGTTGATAGCCAGGTACTTGCGGTTTTTCTCATCCAAGGGCAGCTGATTATAAGCACTCTTAAGATCTAGCTGACTGAAAACCGTACTCCCTTGAAACTTTGTGAATAACTCCTCCGCTTTTGGTAACGGGTACTGCTCCAGAGGCGTGACTTTGTTCACCGTTAATCTGTAATCACCACATATTCTGATCTCACCTGATGCTTTGGGCACGGTGACTATGGGGGCTGCCCAGCTGTTCCACTTGACCGGCACGAGAAGGCCTGCTTTGATCTGCCGCTCCAGTTCAGCATCTACTTGCGACTTGTACGCCAGCGGCACCGTCCTTGGTTTGAAGAAGATGGGCTGTGCGGATTCGTCCACCGGAATGCTGACCTCTGCATCACGAGCGCAACCGAGGTCATCCTGAAAAACCTCCGGGAACTTATCCCCAATAGCCTCGACGTCGCTCTTTTCTGAAACGGAGCACACACTTTGCCAGTCGAGACGAATTTGGTGCAGCCAGTTTCTCCCGAACAACAGTGGTCCAGTTCCCTCCAAAACAACCAACGGAAGCCTGTAGGACGACCCCTGATAGCCAACGTCCATCATCACTTCGCCTCTGACCACCAGCCTCTCTCCCGAGAACGTGCGCAGGAGCAGATCCGTTGGACGCAACAGACAGTCACCAGAGGGCCACAGCTCCTTGAACCGGCTGTAGGAGCAGACAGACACAGACGCCCCCGTATCCAGCTCCATCCGAACCGCTTGCCCGTTTAACCTCACGTCCAACAGGATCGGAGGGCGTCCCCTGCTGCCGACTCCCCCGCCCGAACAAGCGAACAAGTCCCCGACAACGGCATCACTCTCAGGCTGCTCATGGCCCTCAACACACAAGTCATCATTTTGTTCTGGGACGTCATCGAGACTATTCACCGTACCCGCCTTGTGAGCTGCACTGGTGTGACCATATTTGGAGCAACGGAAACATCTTTTGCGTTTAAAGTAGCACTCAGCCTCCTGATGCTTATCACTCAGACAACGCCAGCATTGTTTAGCGCTTGAGTCAGACATTTGGCGGTGCTTACTTGTTCGCTGACCCTCTCGGAACTGCCGTGACTCAGCTGATGCCTGGATGCGTTGAACCGTTGGCTCGGGTGGCTGTGCTCCAGGGCTGGATGCTCCCGACAGCTCCTGCTGATTCCGCCCAGCTGTCTCCAGTGCCACTGCCATCTCAGTAGCCTTCTGCAACGACAATTCAGGCTCCGACAGCAGACGACTCTGAATCAGCTCAGATTTGATCCCACACACCAGTCGGTCACGTATCATTTCATCCAAAAACGATCCAAACTGGCAGTCTCGTGACAGCTGTCTTAACCTTGCGATATAATCCTGCACGGGTTCATTCAGGTGACGAGAGCAAGTGAAAAATCTGAACCGTGCTACGGTTACTGATGGTCGAGGGTGAAAATGCTCTCTCAACACGGTCACGATGCGATCATATGAAACCTCATCTAGTTTGGCAGGTGACAACAGAGATCGTACGATACCGTATGTGCGTGATCCTACGTTGCTCAGCAGGATAGCCCTCTTCTTCATGACGTCTTCTATATCGTTAGCAACAAAAAATTGAACCAACCGCTCCACGTACTCTTCCCAGTTATCATCCGCCGCGTCAAAAACTTCTAGTCGGCCCAGCGGCATCTTGCAATCTCGTCCTCGTCGCCACTGTTATCTCCGCACGCAGTGCACACACGGTGTCTCGGCACGATCTCTATTCCCCGCGCCCGGCCGACCCCGCGTCGGCCGGTGCGTACCTCCCGGCCATAGTCACGTGGCACATGGCCAATCAGCGGGCGGCCAGCCCGGCCCTGCGCAGGGGCGCGGCCAGGCCTCCACTCAGTGGTGCACTCACAACACCACCTATGGCAAAACAATATGATTTATAACTGTTTTGTCTAATGTCACAATCACATACCATCAAAATCACATTTATCCACACAAAAAAACACATCAAAAAATGGCTTTATTGCGCATTTACTTCACCCCATATTGAGTGACCTGCACACGCCTATGATTTTTGAATTTGAAAACGTCACCGTCATATATCAATTTCCAATTCAGTCTTTATCGATTCCTATTAGTTGTGTTAAAATCGGTCGATAAATATGAAAGCTATGTTGGATCAAAAATACCACTAAAATGTGTAGTTTTTGCCCCCCTGTTGCCACCTATCCAAAATGTTTTTTTTTTATTATTTAGAAATGTAGATCGTGTTTAGGGGAACCAAACACCGTTTCATTTTTTTAAATCGGACGGGTAGATCTCGAGATCTCCGGGTGGCGGAATCCCCCCCCCTGTTACAAATAGGGGTAGCCAGGAGCCTGTTACAAATAGGGTTAAATTAAAGGCAAATACATGAAGATTATGTTGTATCCGTTTAATATATATCATTTACATTTCCGGAAGAACCAAAACAGTGCAGGCATGTAACATTATCGCCAGGACAAAATAAGTGATATTGGGATGGTTATAGAAAAGTGTCAAATATTTGGCGATTTTTTCACCCCTAAATATTGTTTTTTTTTAACTAAAAATGTATGGCTACATTTAGAATAAGCACAATCCTATTATCTATGAAGAAGTGTGCCATGTCGAAAATATTGTATTTGTGTCGTGAAACCGCGGTTATAAAATGGGCGATTTTGGGGGTATTTAAAGAAAAAGCTGAAATGTTTAACGTTTTTTGCGACCCCTAAATACCTTCCGATTTCAAAATTTTATATCACTGGAATTACCGTAGTCTGAATAACAGGAAAACAGTATGCCACAAGGTAAATTTTGAGTTCGTTTCGTAAAATCGCGGAGACAAGAAGGGCGATCTTAGGGCATTTATATCAAAACCTGGAATTTTCGGCGATTTTTCGCGACCTCGAAATTTTTTATTTCAAAATAGCCGATACCATTGGACTCGGCGTAGTAGAAATAACGTGAAAAAGGTGTGCTACCAATACAATTTAACATTCGTGTAAACATGAACCGCCCTAACTTATCCGCTCACCGAAGGTGACTGCCGTGTGACGGCCGGGTGTGACTGCGCCTGGGACGGCCGGGTGTGACTGCCGTGTGACGGCCGGGTGTGACTGCGCCTGGGACGGCTGACTCGGGACGGGATATGATGGCCGGTGCGCTATAACATCGTTGTTTCCCAAGATTTAGCGCTTAGCCACGCTACATAAACATGAAAATTAAGGCTAACGAGATTGAAAATTACTCGTTCGCCCAAACTGGCTTCTTTGAAGTAGTTTAGGCTAAATGATATCATGTAGTCCAGGCATTGGAAAATGTGTGAAATTAGGCGATCGCGGTGTATCTTTGCTACTTGAAATTTTGTTCGCTGTCGAGATGTAGAGTATGTGTTTAACACGCGCCCTGGAGGGGGCGAAATCCGCCCACCCCTCCGGTTTTTCGAGGATAGCGCAAAAACGGCGGCGCGCAGCGCCGCCGTTTTCTGCACATCTGTTTAAACATAAACTTCCCACATTATGTAAAAGTCTTGGCCTCGGGTCATCTCAGGTCAGGTCACCAGACCAGGTCACGTGATGACCTCAACTCCAAAACGTTTATAGTAGTACCACAGCCACAGCTTTACGCCGATCGGTTACAATCTTGCAGGACTTCATAAGGTCATAGATACCAACAATTTGTTAATCTCGGATTTCTAATATCGGTGACCTAAAGTCAGGTCCAATTCGCGACCGCCAACACTGTTTTGCCAATAACTATCGACATAATGAAGATAGAGAAGAGAAAATGGTACCAATGTGTTTGTCTCGTCGAGACACGCCTTTCAATATGTAACATGACCAACTTGGGTCGCCACTTCACCTTGACCTGAGGTCACATTTCTCAGTTGACCTATTTCGATCACCATGCACCTGTGTCAAAGCGCATTGCCGAGACAAACGCGATGGCGTAAACACTATTGGTTTATCTTTATTAGGTAAAAAGTGATTTGCGAAAAACAGTTTTGCAAAAAAATCACCTTTTTGACATTTGGTGACCTCTGGAGCCTAAACTATTGGCCTGAGCTCAAATCTGAGGACACCTATGTCGATTGCATTTTTGCAAGGGCTTTCGATTGTTTGTTTTCCTGTTTGCTGCTAACTATCATAGTTCCCGAGATATTTGGGGGTGTTCGAAGCGAAGTCTTGAAAACTTGAAAATCTGAACCTTGACCTCAATATTGACCTCTGGTGACCTCAATATTGACCTGAGAAAAAAAATGCACGAAATACTTTCGAAAGAGCTTGTCTCGAGCAATCTAACTTCGTTTTCCGCTTGTCGCTACATTGCGTGGTTTTCGAGATCATAGGGGGGCGAAATCCGCCCCCCCCCCTCCAGGGCGTGTAATTATCAGAGGCCCTCCAGGGCACGTGTTAACACGCGCCCTGGAGGGCCTCTGATAATTACACGCCCTGGAGGGGGGGGGGGCGGATTTCGCCCCCCCCCCTATGATCTCGAAAACCACACAACGTAGCGACAAGCGGGAAACGACGTTAGATAGCTCGAGACAAGCTCTTTCGAAAGTATTTCGTTATTTTTTTTCTTCAGGTCAATATTGAGGTCACCAGAGGTCATCAGGGGTCAGATTTTCAAGTTTTCAAGACTTCGGTTCGAACACTCCCAAATATCTCGCGAACTATGATAGTTAGCAGCAAACGGAAAAAATCAATCGGAAGTCATTGAAAAATGCAATCGACATTATCGACACAAGTTAATAAAATGCAAATGATAGGTGTCCTCAGATTTGAGCTCAGGTCAACAGTTTAGGCTCCAGAGGTCATCGAATGTCAAAAAGGTGATTTTGTTTTAAAAACTGTTTTCCCCAAATAACCTTTTACCTAATAAAGATAAAGCAATAATGTTTACGCCATCGCGTGTGTCTTGTCAAGGCGCTTCGAATCATATTCATGGTGACCGGGTTAGGTCAACTGAGAAATTTGACCTCAGGTCAAGGTCAAGTGGTGACCCAAGTTGGTCATGTTGCATATTGGGAGACGTGTCTCGACGAGAAAAACATATTGGTACCGTTTCCTCTTCTCTATCTTCATTATGTCGATAGTTATTGCTAAAACCGTGTTGGCGGTCACACAATTGACCTGACCTTAGGTCACCGATATTAGAAATCCGAGATACACAAATTGTTGGTATCTATGACCTTATGAAGTCCTACGAGATTGAAACCGATGGGCGTAAAACTGTGGCTGTGGTACTACTGCAAACGTTTTGGAGTTGAGGTCATCACGTGACCTGGTATGGTGACTTGACCTGAGATGACCTGAGGCCAAGAATTTTACATAATGCGGGAAGTTCATTTCTAAACAGGTATACAAAAAACGGCGGCGCTGCGCGCCGCCGTTTTTGCGCTATCCTCGAAAAACCGGAGGGGTGGGCGGATTTCGCCCCCCTCCAGGGCGCGTGTTAAATGACGTAAATTATGACGAAAAATTTGCTTCAATGGTATTGACGCCTTGTAGCTGTGTGCATTTTTAGATGCAAATTTTGGTGAGGAATTGAGCTTTAAGTGTTTGCATATCCGAGGAGCATACCGATCACACCGAGGAGCGGTGTCGTCCCGCACGACGCGGGCCTCCAGCGATCAAACCAACATACAGGCCACCAACCTAGACCAGTCCATCTGGAAACGGTGCATAGCATGTTCCCGCACAGAGCGCTACGTTCATGGAACAAACTGTCAGCATCACTGCGCCACATCCAGACGCCAACGGCATTCAAAAATAACTTGAGGCAACATCTCTTGGAAAGAACCACCGAATAGCGAAACGAACAACCTGACGCGATATCAAGAACGACCGAATAGTAAAACGAACTAAGGCGACTATACATGATTCTGAACTCGCGTACTTCTTTAATATGTATTTTGTTGATGTGTAAGTGAGAGATGTGTATTATATGTAAGCTCGGAACCTTAAAAGCCCCGCCGCGGGAAGGTGAAGGGTATTTAGGTAGGATGTGCATTTGCACATCGTATGTATGCATATATTAGAAGAATAAACGCTTATGGAAAAATCGCTTAACCCTATTCCCTGCGGGGGGCAGATTCTGCCCCAATCTGGTTGCCATCAAGAAAGGTTTGCCAGACAGTGAGGCAGGATACAATTTCATTCATACAAAGGTTGGAGAAAGGCATGTCCCGGTCTAGGAAAGCAGAAGGTCTTTGCTGGAACCCGGTGAGCCCCCCAGCTAAGCAAAGCTTGTTGCTGTTCGGTCTCGCCCAGGTTCCAGCGTCGGTTATTAGTCGGGGTGGCTTCCGCGCATGATGTAATGAATTGACATTAAGTTGAAACATGATCTAATTAATTCATATTTCAAGAAAGCAGAAAAGAAATAGAGGTACTGTATTGCTCAACACCAATATAAATCTCTATCCCTGATTTACTATGTTTTATTTCAGATTATGCACGTTTATGCATGCTTATGTTGCTTGTTTATATACCATTACTTGGTTCGGCAAATTTGTATTATTGTTTATTTATAATGTTACATACATTACCAACTTCATAACTTCATTCTTCTGAAACTTTGAAGATGACTTTACATACAGTTCACATTTAGCACTGTTATGGCCATTATTTTATTCAGGCTCATTTACATAAATGAGCAAACTACAAGGAAATATTTTTTTTTTCTAGGCTTGTGAGGCAATCAGGAAAATGTTATTCATATTCACTGATCATGTGATTTTTAGTCATTTATTTTATTTGTTTTTTAGTAGATGGTATTGAGTTAATATGGGGGAATCTGGTGACAACAAATGAATTCCATAAACGTGGTCCTATCCTTGCTATCGTACGTGTCCGGTATAATTTTCGAGTGAATATTTCTTCAAAATGTCGTGCTACTCTTGAAGCTCTGTGATTGGTCTGAGTGAATTCGAAAAGTGAGGCTATGACTGGTGGGGCACTTCCAGTTGCAATATTATAAAGCACGACTATAGCTTGCTGTCTGGCAATGTCCTTTACTTTAAGAATTTTGAGCTTTAAATATATTCGGTTTGTATGGGCTAGTCTTGCTTGATTATCAACAATCCTGATTATCTTTTTCTGTAGTATAAGCAATTTGTTAAGGAGTGATTTCGGTGCGTTTCCCCATAACAGACAGCAGTAATTAAGATAAGGCAGAACTAATGCACTATTCAACAGAAATCGGTTTTTCTGACACCGGAAATATCTAGTGACTTATAATCCCTATATTACGACTTATTATACTTGAAATATGCATAATATGACTCTCCTACTTGAATTCTTCGTCAATATATACACCAAGATACCTCACAGTTTCTGTATTTCCTATAATTATACCATTTAATATTACACTGATGTTGACATTCATTTTTGATTTATTGTATATTTGATAGAACGTTGTATTGTTGTTTAAGGACAGCTTGTTTGCTTGCAGCCATTTGTATACCTTTGGTAGTTCTGTATCTAAGTTATTTTTCAATTCAGATGTGGAATCAGCCTCAAATAAAAGGGCTGTATCATCAGCATAAAGCAATGATGTAAACTTTGATGAAATCCTGCAGGGAAAATCATTTATGTATAAGATGAACAGAAGCGGGCCCAGAATAGAGCCCTGGGGGACCCCAATACTTATTTGTCGCAGGCTTGACTGGACTTTTTTATGCTCTACACATTTATATCTATTTGATAAGAATGAGTCTATGATTGCCAGGAATGTATCTGTGATACCATATGAGTGAAGTATAAGCAATAATATTATGTGATCAACAGTATCAAATGCCTTTTTTAGGTCTAGGTAGATACCACAGTTCATTTTGTTTGATTCAAACCCCCTGATTACTTTGTCTTTCAATATGAGCAAGAGCATGTATGCTGAGTAACCCTTACTAAATCCAAATTGGTTGGGACAAATTATGCTATTGTTGGAGACATGTTCCATGACGCGGACATGGATCACTTTCTCTAGAATTTTTGATATATATGGAAGGATACTGATTGGTCTATAATTGGTCATTTGTGTTCTATCACCTGATTTATAAATAGGTTTAATGACAGCAATTGTGAGCCTGCTTGGAAACTTCCCCTGGTCAAGACAGATATTTATAAAGCGGAAAAGCTTGTCTATGACTGTCATCAATGTTAACTTAAAGATTCTTGCGTTTATTTTATCCACTCCTTGTCCCACATTTTGCATGTTTTTAATTATAGATATAAGTTCATCATTATTGGTATGTTGCAAATGATTTGCTGTGTCTTTGCAAGGGTCCCCAAGGAACTCAAGAGCCTCCTCAAGACACCCTTTCATGTTTTGTTGCAGGGTTTTCCCAACTGAGCTGAAGAAGGCATTAAATTCCTCTGCAATTTCTAAATTATCCTCAACATGTTTGTCTTCATTGTTTTTAAAGTAATTTGGAAATGTATTCTGACATGGTTTTCCAGTAGTATGAGTAATGAGGATTTTCAACTGTTTTTTCATCATCCTTATTCGCCTCAAGCTGATCCTTTATATATTTGCACTTGGCACCCTGGATCAAGGTGTTAAGGATATTTCTGTATTTAACATATTTGTTTATATTTTCTTGTGTGGGGTTCTTTTGTTTTACGTTTGCAGTCTTTTTTTCCTTTCAGTCTTCTTTCAGTCTTGAGTTTGCATCTGTTGTCTATAGATGCCAGGATAGATGGCGATATCCAGGGTTTTATTTTGGAGTATTTTTACGATTTGGGCTATATAGGAAGCTTAATTTATCTATACCACTTGTATATGCATTGATGATGATTTCACCAGCAGTTTCAGGATCAGTGATGGCTTCAAAGCTTTCCAATGATTTATTTATATGTTCGGTTAAATTTGGTATTTTGTGATAATCAAATTGACATTGAAATTCCCTGTTGTTTCCTTTTGGACTGACTGCAAAGTCTAGTGTAGTAAATATTGGAAAATGGTCACCTGTATCATCAAGTATTATTCCAGATTTGTTAACAAGGGTTAAGTTATTGCAAAAGATGTTATCAATGAGTGAGTAACAAGTGTTCTGTATCGTTGTGGATTTATAAATTAATGGAAGAAAACCTGATGATGCTAACAAATTGAGGAAAAAAAAATCCAATGCTGCACCCCCTTTGGAAATACTCAAGAGATCAAGATTGAAATCTCCACAGATGAAGGCAACTTTATTCCTTATTTGAATAATATCTATGGCATTCCCTAGTTCTCCAATGAAACTGTTATTACTAAGGTTAGGGGGTTTATATATTTGGCACACTAGGATAGATAAATTGTTTCTTAACTGACATTCAATAAGTTGTACGTCTGTACAACCAAACACTTTGGGCAATTGTTGTGTTTATCTGACAGCATCAATATTCACATAAATTGCAACCCCACCCCCATCAGTTCTGCTATCAAAATAGCAAGAGTAACCATTTATGTGTCTTTTCTCTTCCATTTCCTTGCATAGCAATGTCTCTGAGACACATATTATTGACCAGCTACATTTAGTCCTAAACAAAAGAACTTCAAATTCAGCAAATGTATCATCTGAAAGCAAGGACCTGACATTTATATGTATGATGGTAAACTTGCCAGGGTATGAAGCAGCTGAAGTATATGATACAGTACCAGGGACAGGGAGACAATAGTATTTACAGTTAGTTCTAATATTCTCAAATGAATGATAGGTATGGGTATGACTTACATCAGTGGGACTTGTGACTGGAAAATGGCAAAATATATGTTGATCAAGGGATGGTGGATGGTCTATACTTTCTGAAAGAATCATACTCACACCAATGAAAGTGACGCAGTGTACGCTAGGCGATGGGGAAGCCCACACTGAGAGAAAAAGATAATATGGGTCTTACCAGCCCCCTAGTAAAGCCCTTCTACCACCCAAGAAACCACCCTTCGAGGCCTGGTACTAATGGTAGTATTCAGTACCAGGCTCTCACCCATGGTAGAGACCCTAGTATGATCTGCCTACTAGAGTGCCTACCAGGGGGCTCGCCCTTGAACCAGGCCTTGAACTACCCCCAAATTCGGCACACGCGCGACAAGCTGCCTACTAGAGTGCTTACCAGGGGGCTCGCCCTTTTACCAGGCCTTTAACTACCCTCTGAATTCGGCACACGCGGCAGCCATCTTGATTCGCAAGCAGAAACTGCATGCGTTCAAGTGCATTCAAACTGCGTTGACGTAAGTGCGTGTTGCGTCGGTACGTGTGTTGGAGGAGTGAAGTGTTAAGTTTCTCTGCATTGTACTTAATGCTTGTTGCTCTTTGTTAGTAGTGGCAGCCATATCGATTCGCAGCTGCAGAGACAGCGTGACGTGAGTGCGGAAGTGGTCCACCGTGAGTGCGTGCTACGTGTGTTGGAGGGGTGAGTGCTCACTTGTTGAGTTGTACTTTATGCTTGCTGCTCTTTGTTGGTAGTGTATTAACTGCATTATTCACAGTTTTCATTTCCTGTATCCTGTATATGGTATCATTTTCTAGTTAGATATACGTATGCAGGCAGAGGTATCATCTCCGAACTTTCAATTATTCTTGAACAATGTCAACACACTTCCCAGGATATTTTGGGTATAGTTTTGTTTGCTCCCATGTGATTTTGTTATGCATGTGAAACCCATTTCATGCATATTTTTATAGAATGAGTCTTGTTGCAATACAGCAACCCAAGGGCGGATCCAGGGTGCCAATTGGTCATGACCCCCAAAGGTTCTGATACCGTGTTTTGCCCCTCGGGGGCAAAACACGGTGATCGCCTGCTCGGAGGTGTTCCCGAGCAGGCGATCAGCTGCGTGTTTGCTGTAATAACTGTTATGTCAGATGTTTCAACTCGGTTTACTGTACGAATAAATCTCGTTTCGGAAAAAATTGCCTGTTGAGATATTCGGGCGAAAAATAGTCAACGCAAAAGCTGCAGTAACTGGTGGATATGTGG
>JAXIVJ010013488.1:5000-30000 GCA_036785665.1 Chirona hameri | reverse complement strand
ACCTGCACCTCAACTGGCAGATGGTGTAACATCAAACTGCGTATCATGGGCAGGTAAAAGGCCAACTGCATGCGGGATAAGTTGAGTCAGATGATTGATGGCATGGCGACAATGCACTGTACCGACACATTGTTGTCACAATAACTACGATTTGCTACATGCCTGATCTTATGATGTTCTGCCATTGTCAGGTCAAACTGAAGCTGTAGGATGGGGAACGAAACAAGTATCTCCGCGGACTATACGGTGAACAAGGAATCATTCGGTACTGCTGCTGAGTGGGTGCTCTACGAAGGCAGGAGAAATGCTCCAAAGTCAGTTGGACAGCATACAGAAGATGAGGCCGCTGAGGTGCTGGACAATATTTCAGGAAATGTTGTCACAGTGTTTGTTGGGATGCCTGGAGAAAAGCGCGGGAAGATTAACTCTCTGCACAACAATGTCAAGGTATGTACCAAATAACATGTTGGGACTAGACCAGTAACGATTACTGCGAGTCTTCAGATGGTCATTGTGAATGTATAGTTTACATCGAATATTTCGTCAAAGAGTTATCCTGCCAAATAGGATCTATGTATGTTAGCACATAGCGGCAGTTCACCTAGCCGCTCAGCTGGCGGGTTCACCAGACGGAGGTCTGACCGCGGCCATTTTGTCTCTCCATCTCTAGACACTGATGACGTCACGGCACCCGGACCTGCTGCGCTTTCTGAGCTGGCGGCAGACGAGCAGCCGGCTAGAGCTGCTCACCGAGCCGGTGCGGCCGCTGGCGGAGCTGCGTGCGCGGCTGACCGAGCTGGATGTCAGCGGAGGGCTGCTGGCCGTGCTGCGTGCCCTCTCCTTCCTCCACCAACAGGTACTGACTGTGCTGCTCGTAGGTGGAGCCTGACCTGAATAAGAACTGGAACTTGAACGTTGTTGGTTCGCCAACAGTGTGAGAAGTTCCGTAATAGAAGCACCAGGTCGGACGGAACTTCATGAATTCTGAGATCTCGATCATCTTAGCATCCGATTTCCTCCCGGAGCTCTGCAACTGCATTATTCCCCTTCTATTCGCACTGTAGGCTCCATATAACTATGCAGTTACAGCGTCCTTCCACTCAAACCCTCACCATATTCTGCCTGCCCGCAGGCCGGCCTGTGCCACAACAACGTGTGCGAGGCGTCCGTGTTCGTGTCTCCGTCGGGCGGCTGGCGGCTGGGCGGTGCCGAGTTCGCCTGCCGGTTCTCCGAGGCTACGCCGGAACGTCTGCAGGAGACTGGCGCGCACCGCTACCAGCCGGCCCTGGCGCCGGAGGAGACCGAGACGGCGACATCAGCTAACCAGCAGGCATGGTGCGTGTAAAATAGAAAGTAATTATAATAGAAGTGTAGATAGAAGTTAACTAGAAGTTGATTATTTAACGACCGTAGAAGGAAACGTTGTATTTATTTATTTATGTTATGTATTCATGCCACTCCACAATAGGTCATTACCCAATTACTGGGAGTATCCGGCTGGTCACATTAGCGGAAACGTATTACTCGAATTCATGCTCTACAAACAGCTACACACATATTACACGATTACGGAAAGGTGTAAACCCCTGCTGTACAGCGTACCGGTGTTAATTTACGGAAGGTTTACACGAACCGGAGTGCCGAGCACTTTCGGTAAATACCAACCTTCTGATCGCTGTCTTCCACAGCACGTATTCAACACTTTCGCAATGTTTAGGTGAATTCACTATACTCACTATTTCACTATTTCAACAGTGTTGAAATACAATGCTGATCGTCCTCCGATCCCGTCCTGCCGGCGGTCACGGTACTGCCATCACGTGTTTCGTAACCGGCCGAGGTCATAGGTCACTCGTTTAGTAACTGATGGAGGCTGGCAGGTCACGTTTTTGGTCACCGACAGAGCTGGTCATAGGTCACGTGTCTGGCTGGTAACCCACCGAGGGCACAGATCACCACCTGACCCGCCTGCGGCGTGGGGGTGTCGGCCGCCAGCCGGCCGGCCGGGCAGTCGGCGTCGCTCATCACTGTCGACTGACTGTGCGTGTGTGTGTGTGTGTGTGTGTGTGTGTGTGTGTGTGTGTGTGTGTGTGTGTGTGTGTGTGTGTGTGTGTGTGTGTGTGTGTGTGTGTGTGTGTGTGTGTGTGTGCGTGTGCGTGTGCGTGTGCGTGTGCGTGTGCGTGTGCGTGTGCGTGTGCGTGTGCGTGTGCGTGTGCGTGTGCGTGTGCGCGTGCGCGTGCGCGTGCGCGTGCGCGTGCGCGTGCGCGTGCGCGTGCGCGTGCGCGTGCGCGTGCGCGTGCGCGTGCGCGTGCGTGTGCGTGTGCGTGTGCGTGTGACACCCACAGGAGACAAAAGAGGCCCTGGTGTCGGGATGTGTACGCCTATGGTGTGCTGGCCGAGGAGCTTATCGGGCCATGCGTCCAAAACGGTAAGGCTCGCTGTGCTGTGCGGATGGCTTGCACATTCTTATGAATCTGATTTTTTAAAGATAAGTTTATCGAGTCGTATGATCAATGTGTGTTCTTTTTTAATTGACAGTTTTTGCCTGATTATTGCCCATTGTTATGTTGACATGTGTTGAATCCCTTCCGATTTAATCGGACCTGGGCGCCATAAAACCCTGTGGCTGTGGCGTCTTTACACCTGGATATATCATGAATGGGTTCACACGAGCATATAGGGTAAACAACAGTAACTACGGGCACGGCAAAACACCGGACTTTTCATGCTATTGGCGGTATAGACGATACCGACGTATAGCATGCGAAATCCGCTGTTTTGACGTGTCCACGTTACGGTTGTTTACCCTACCTCGCAGGATGCAGTCGTTTGCCCGCTGAGGACGCATCACAGAAAGTGTGCTGTATAATTCGATTTAACATGTATATTTTAATTACTCATTTGCTGGATGATGCTTGGCAATGCTGCCGTGAAGATGCCTCCTCATTTTCGTTTGCAGCTCAGGCGGCCGTCGGTGGCATTTCTACATGTTGATTGTTGATTGATTTCCAGAGTTTCCCGGCGCGCGGCAGTTCCGTGACGAGGTAAAGCGTCGTCTGCTGTCACGTGACCCGTTCGCTCGGCCGCCGCTCGACCAGCTCGAGGGACACGACTTCTTCAGCAACGAGTTCAACCAGATCCACCACTTCCTCGAGAACCTGGTGCTCAAGAGTCAGGAGGAACGCAAAACGTTCTTTATGTGAGCATGGGCGTTTATTGGAACTTGCAAAATAGCTCGAAAGATTGGTTTTAATACACGAATTTGACATACGTAGTCATTGTGCCACGGCTAATAAGTAGTTTTGATCGCTGTTTCAAGAATTATCTTAGGACGCCTCAGCTGTGTTCATGTGCCAACGGGGCTGATTGCGATTAATCGCAAGACCTTGTTCCGTCGTTTTGTGGGACACGCCATCTGACCTGACCTTGCCAGCCGGCTGAGGGCCTACCCGGAGGAGCTGGTGGCCAGCAGCGGCTGACCTGACCTGACCTGACCTGACCTGACCTGACCTCGTGTCGGCAGTGACCTTGCCAGCCGGCTGAGGGCCTACCCGGAAGAGCTGGTGGCCAGCAGCAGCTGACCTGACCTGACCTGACCTCGTGTCGGCAGTGACCTTGCCAGTCGGCTGAGGGCCTACCCGGAATAGCTGGTGGCCAGCAGCGGCTGACCTGACCTGACCTGACCTGACCTGACCTCGTGTCGGCAGTGACCTTGCCAGTCGGCTGAGGGCCTACCCGGAGGAGCTGGTGGCCAGCAGCGGCTGACCTGACCTGACCTGACCTCGTCGGCAGTGACCTTGCCAGCCGGCTGAGGGCCTACCCGGAGGAGCTGGTGGCCAGTCGACTGTCGTCGCTCTGTCTCTCCCGGCTGGTGCTGCTCGACCCGGACGCTTGCCGACACTTCCTGCCTCGTGTGCTGTCTCCCAGATATGGTGAGTTGACCTGTAGCGTGTGTGTACTGTCGCCCAGATATGGTGAGCTGACCTGTAGTGTGTGTGTGTGGTGTCGCCCAGATATGGTGAGCTGACCTGTAGCGTGAGTGTGCTGGTGTCGCCCAGATATGGTGAGCTGACCTGTAGCGTGAGTGCAGTGTCCTAACATTGGGAAATTTGGGTGGAAAATGACACCCTATGGATACTATTTTTCCATTCTTTTTCCTTAGTTTTACTGTGAATTTTTCACTCCTTATTTTAAAATGTATTGGATAATTGGAAACCTGATACTGATTTATGGATGTAATGATAGGGACAGCCTGTGGACGAAAAGACAGGTAAGAATTGGCCTAGGTAATAACTAATTTTGGTGAGCAGGTAATTGGGTGATAAAGCCTGGTACATATGCTTTTTGGTTTAATTTTCCACTCTTTATACTTATTTTTTGTCAGAGTTTTCCACTCCGCACCCCAGCTCCAAAGCAATTCTAGGAGCCTGCGTGAGTGTGTGGTGTCGCCCAGATATGGTGAGCTGACCTGTAGCGTGAGTGTGTGGTGTGTAGCGAGTGATATGGTGAGCTGACCTGTAGCGTGAGTGTGTGGTGTCGCCCAGATATGGTGAGCTGACCTGTAGCGTGAGTGTGTGGTGTCGCCCAGATATGGTGAGCTGGGGGGGGGGGGGGGGGGGGGCTGCCACGAGCAGCCAAATCAGCCTCCGTGACTCAATCTGTGTTATAATGTCCAGACTCAGTCGGTGTTATAATGCCCAGACTCAGTCTGTGTTATAATGCCCAGACTCCGTCTGTGTTATAATGCCCAGCCTCAGTCGGTGTTATAATGCCCAGACTCGGTCTGTGTTATAATGCCCAGACTCCGTCTGTTATAATGCCCAGACTCAGTCGGTGTTATAATGCCCAGACTCAGTCTGTGTTACAATGCCCAGACTCAGTCGGTGTTATAATGCCCAGACTCAGTCTGTGTTATAATGCCCAGACTCAGTCTGTGTTATAATGCCCAGACTCAGTCGGTGTTATAATGCCCAGACTCAGTCGGTGTTATAATGTCCAGACTCAGTCTGTGTTATAATGTCCAGATTCAGTCTGTGTTATAATGCCCAGACTCAGTCGGTGTTATAATGCCCAGACTCAGTCTGTGGAGCTCCCTGCCACCGCCCACGGCGCGTCTCTGCCCTGCAGACCAGTATGCCACCGGCGAGTGTGTGCTCTCCCCGGCTGTTTAAGTGACGGCTCGTCTCTCCCCTGCAGACCAGTATGCCACCGGCGAGTGTGTGCTCTCCCCGGCCGTTTAAGTGACGGCTCGTCTCTCCCCTGCAGACCAGTATGCCACCGGCGAGTGTGTGCTCTCCCCGGCCGTTTAAGTGACGGCTCGTCTCTCCCCTGCAGACCAGTATGCCACCGGCGAGTGTGTGCTCTCCCCGGCCGTTTAAGTGACGGCTCGTCTCTCCTCTGCAGACCAGTATGCCACCGGCGAGTGTGTGCTCTCCCCGGCCGTTTAAGTGACGGCTCGTCTCTCCCCTGCCTCCCCTGCAGACCAGTATGCCACCGGCGAGTGTGTGCTCTCCCCGGCCGTTTAAGTGACGGTTCGTCTCTCCCCTGCAGACCAGTATGCCACCGGCGAGTGTGTGCTCTCCCCGGCCGTTTAAGTGACGGCTCGTCTCTCCCCTGCCTCCCCTGCAGACCAGTATGCCACCGGCGAGTGTGTGCTCTCCCCGGCCGTTTAAGTGACGGCTCGTCTCTCCCCTGCAGACCAGTATGCCACCGGCGAGGGTGTGCTCTGCCCGGCCGTTTAAGTGACGGCTCGTCTCTCCCCTGCAGACCAGTATGCCACCGGCGAGTGTGTGCTCTGCCCGGCCGTTTAAGGGACGGCTCGTCTCTCCCCTGCAGACCAGTATGCCACCGGCGAGTGTGTGCTCTGCCCGGCCGTTTAAGTGACGGCGCGTCTCTCCTCTGCAGACCAGTATGCCACCGGCGAGTGTGTGCTCTCCCCGGCCGTTTAAGTGACGGCTCGTCTCTCCCCTGCAGACCAGTATGCCACCGGCGAGTGTGTGCTCTCCCCGGCCGTTTAAGTGACGGCTCGTCTCTCCCCTGCAGACCAGTATGCCACCGGCGAGTGTGTGCTCTTCCCGGCCGTTTAAGTGACGGCGCGTCTCTCCTCTGCAGACCAGTATGCCACCGGCGAGTGTGTGCTCTGCCCGGCCGTTTAAGTGACGGCGCGTCTCTCCTCTGCAGACCAGTATGCCACCGGCGAGTGTGTGCTCTCCCCGGCCGTTTAAGTGACGGCTCGTCTCTCCCCTGCAGACCAGTATGCCACCGGCGAGTGTGTGCTCTCCCCGGCCGTTTAAGTGACGGCTCGTCTCTCCCCTGCAGACCAGTATGCCACCGGCGAGTGTGTGCTCTTCCCGGCCGTTTAAGTGACGGCTCGTCTCTCCCCTGCATACCAGTATGCCACCGGCGAGTGTGTGCTCTCCCCGGCCGTTTAAGTGACGGCTCGTCTCTCCCCTGCAGACCAGTATGCCACCGGCGAGTGTGTGCTCTCCCCGGCCGTTTAAGTGACGGCTCGTCTCTCCCCTGCAGACCAGTATGCCACCGGCGAGTGTGTGCTCTCCCCGGCCGTTTAAGTGACGGCTCGTCTCTCCCCTGCAGACCAGTATGCCACCGGCGAGTGTGTGTTCTCCCCGGTGGTGTTCCGAAGACACATCGTGCCGCACCTGCTGCGTATCCTGCACGTGCACGACGCCCACATCCGGCTGGTGCTGCTGCAACACTTCTCCAAATATGTGGCCGAGATCCCCAAACACCTGCTGGGCGACGTCGTGCTGCCAGAGGTGGGTTAGATGCTCAACGATGCGTGATTTGCCAGGTAAGTGCTAGAGTTCATTTATTTTTTATTTTTTAACGTTCTGTTGCGTGTCGACTGTCGCAGTTGTATTTTCTGAACTGAATTTCTAGTCTTACATTGATATTCGTTGACCAAGTCCTAGTCCTAGTGTCTTAGTCCTAGGTCAATTCCTAGGACGAAGTTCTATAAGATTTGTCTTAGTCCGGGTGAGATATTCGCATTGACGGATCGGACGATGCTCCGTTTATCGTATCGCTTGGTTGACCGGCTGGATGATATGTGATATGCTACTCCTGCTGGGTGTCGCTGGCCCGCCTCCGACGCGGGGCGTCAGTTAACCTAACCTAACACCGCCGTCCGGCCGGCTGCTGGGTCCGCCCCGCGGCCGGCCGGGTGGTCTGGCCTGATCGCCGCTCCTGCGCCGCCGGCGGTGCCCCGTCGCCTGCGGCCGCGTGCCGCCGGGGGGCTGGTCGGGCGCGGAGGGACGGCCTCTCACGTGGCGGGCTGGGGACACCGGCGGGCCCGCGGCGGCGGCCGGCTCAGCCGCTGGTGAGCGTCGGCCGGCCTCGGCGCGGTGGGCAGCTCCCGGTGGACGGCCGGTCTGCCGATCGGCGGGCTCGACTGACGCGGAGAGTCAGCAGGAGAGAGAGATGCCGTCCGGCGGCGGGAAGGTCGGCGGCCGCTGTGCCGGCCGGCCCGCTCGTCACTGACGCGACAAACTTCAGCACATCCGTGGGTGTTCAGCAGGCTGCTGCTTTGGGTGGTGCGATTTGCGAAGCAGGTTGCTGCATTTGCTGTGCTCATCTTACGATGAGTACGTCTGCAGGCTAGATCCCAAGTCGTTGGTGCATTAATTGTATGGCCCCCATGTCTCCGTATTGCCGTATTGACTTCAGGCGCTCTAGTCATATGTCTCTGTGTGCTGTGCCCGTGTGACACCGTGTGACGTTTTTGACGCCGTCTGACGCCGTGTGGCATCGTTTGTCCTGTACGTACGCAGCTGCTGCTGGGCGTGCGTGACACACACGATGAGCTGGTGGCGGCCACGCTGCGCGCCCTGGCTGACCTGGTGCCCATCCTGGGCTCACAGGTGGTCATCGGACCTCACCGGCACAAACACTTCGGCAACGGCACGCCCAAGGTGAGCCGTCCGTGACTGGCACCAGAACTTCTTTAGCTATGTCACCCGACCCGTGACAACTTAATAGTAGCGTGATAATTTACTAGTGTAACGAGGATCGTGTATAACTACAGGGTGTTTCATAAAGAATGGCAGTTTTGTAAAATCGAAAGTACAAGTAGTAAAAATAGCCTAGAGCACGTGCAGATTTACAATTATTGCTGGTAATTGTTGGACATTTTTATTTTCAACACGTGACATAGGCTTCACACAGGCAGTGCAAGAGATGAGAGGTGAATATGCCATACCTCGCGCCCTCCTCACCGCGCCCAACGGCAAAATATGCCATATTCCAAAACAAACAGTAGGCATGGAGGATCTTCAAATTCAGAAATTTGGGGTGAAATCGAAGTTGAATATCTGATGCTGGACATATGCATTTTTGTGATGAGATTTCCCTATCTATCAAAACCGCTCCACGGCAGCATGCCAAAGTTCAATGCACTTTACGGGCATTTCAATGGAGATGGCATATGGCCCGGATCGCTTCTTCGGGGTCTATGGAGTCTGCCAGCTCCTGTACAACCTGCAGCCGGTCCGGACAAAACACTGATACCAGGATGTGTTTCTTAGCTCGGCCAGGGTCACTGACAGCAAAACTAGCAGCCTAGGTGATAGATAGGGGCTCCAGGCGGCAATTGCCCCGTTCCCCCCCCCCCCCCCGTTGTGTACGCCTATGGTGAAGGTCACGTGTTGAAAATAAAAATGTCCAACAATTTCCAACAATACTTGTAAATTTGCACGTGCTCTGACTAGTTTTACTACTTATACTTTCGATTTTAAAGTTGACATTCTTTATTAAACACCCTATAACCTCGTTCCACTCCAAGTTTGCGGCTGAAGCGCTTTAATAATAACATCACACAAACAAATCTCATGAGGAATTTTAGGTTAATTGTTTTAGGTGAAGTGCTTGATGATTTGTATTCTTTTTATTCTTTGAGGATTTTGGCAATTTTTTAGTTTGAAGTGCTTGTCGGGGCTGACTTGGTTTGCGGTATTTCAATTTAGAGAATGTGTTGGCCAAGAATAAAGAACTGAAGGTTCTGTAGCGTTTTACACTGTCTGGAGGTGTAAAATTCTACAGAGCATGAATTAATTCACAACACATTCATCCGACACAGGGGACGAATGTGTTGTGAATGGTGTTATGTAGTGTAGCGTGACTTGTAAGACGAATTTGACCAACTTATAATTGCATGTTAATACAATAAGGAGGAAAAGAAAGCAAATGCAATGTAAATTGCTGAAAGCGCTTTGGCCGCAAACTTGGAGTGGAACGAGATATAGTAGTTAATTTCCTTTGGTCCATTCGATAGGATTAACTCCAGTAGGTATGTTGGAATAATTTGGTCTTTGATCTCACAGCTCTTGATATTCCTTGGCCGTCTTTCTAATGCATGTGGATATTGTGCAGGATAAATGTGTCACTGAAGACGACACGTGGGCACATTTCCCCACCATTCGAGTCTGTTGTACATCAATAACCTTTCAAATAATGGGCAATATCAGTTGTAATGTGTGTTGATGTTTCCGTGTACAAATATGTCAGTTTTACAATATGTTTACTTGTATTTATCTTTACGTTGCAGGCAACTTCCGGTAAAGGGGCAGCACCGGCGAGAAGAAAGCGTGTGACGTTAGCACATAAAATGTCCGACGCTACTCCCGGTATGTCACTGAAGCTTGTTTTCTCCAGGGATTTAGAGGTGCATCTGTGCCTGTCACTGGGGTATGGAACTCGCTGGAAACGTGAAAACAATAGTGGAAGTTTTGTACTTGAAAGAGGAAAAAAAACGTTATGAGTCGCTCATTTGCTTAGAAGCTTGGTTTCAAACCATTAATCGATCTTTTGTGGCCGTTTATCTGTGTTCTAAGTTCTAACCGTGCAGCTGCTCAAAGCGAGTATAATCAACTCACAAGTTGTTATTGCTAGATGGATAACAATTATAAATTGAAGTTTTCTTGTGCCCAAGTAATCAAGTGTTGAGCCTTCACACTGCCACAGCGTTGTGGAACTGTCGCCCTCTGCTGCCCACCCTCCTCTGACAGTGTGCGTTACGTCCCCTCAGAGCGTCAACTGTCGCCCTCTGCTGCCCACCCTCCTCTGACAGTGTGCGTTACGTCCCCTCAGAGCGTCAACTGTCGCCCTCTGCTGCCCACCCTCCTCTGACAGTGTGCGTTACGTCCCCTCAGAGCGTCAACTGTCGCCCTCTGCTGCCCACCCTGCTCTGACAGTGTGCGTTACGTCCCCTCAGAGCGTCAGCTGTCGCCCTCTGCTGCCCACCCTCCTCTGACAGTGTGCGTTACGTCCCCTCAGAGCGTCAACTGTCGCCCTCTGCTGCCCACCCTGCTCTGACAGTGTGCGTTACGTCCCCTCAGAGCGTTGTGGAACAGCTGTCGCCCTCTGCTGCCCACCCTCCTCTGACAGTGTGCGTTACGTCCCCTCAGAGCGTCAGCTGTCGCCCTCTGCTGCCCACCCTCCTCTGACAGTGTGCGTTACGTCCCCTCAGAGCGTCAACTGTTGTCCTCTGCTGCCCACCCTCCTCTGACAGTGTGCATTACGTCCCCTCAGAGCGTCAACTGTCGTCCTCTGCTGCCCACCCTGCTCTGACTGTGTGCGTTACGTCCCCTCAGAGCGTTGTGGAACAGCTGTCGCCCTCTGCTGCCCACCCTCCTCTGACAGTGAGCGTTACGTCCCCTCAGAGCGTCAGCTGTCGCCCTCTGCTGCCCACCCTCCTCTGACAGTGTGCGTTACGTCCCATCAGAGCGTTGTGGAACAGCTGTCGCCCTCTGCTGCCCACCCTCCTCTGACAGTGTGCGTTACGTCCCCTCAGAGCGTCAGCTGTCGCCCTCTGCTGCCCACCCTGCTCTGACAGTGTGCGTTACGTCCCCTCAGAGCGTTGTGGAACAGCTGTCGCCCTCTGCTGCCCACCCTCCTCTGACAGTGTGCGTTACGTCCGCTCAGAGCGTTGTGGAACAGCTGTCGCCCTCTGCTGCCCACCCTCCTCTGACAGTGTGCGTTACGTCCCCTCAGAGCGTCAGTTGTCGCCCTCTGCTGCCCACCCTCCTCTGACAGTGTGCGTTACGTCCCCTCAGAGCGTCAACTGTCGCCCTCTGCTGCCCACCCTGCTCTGACAGTGTGCGTTACGTCCCCTCAGAGCGTTGTGGAACAGCTGTCGCCCTCTGCTGCCCACCCTCCTCTGACAGTGTGCATTACGTCCCCTCAGAGCGTTGTGGAACAGCTGTCGCCCTCTGCTGCCCACCCTCCTCTGACAGTGTGCGTTACGTCCCCTCAGAGCGTCAGCTGTCGCCCTCTGCTGCCCACCCTCCTCTGACAGTGTGCGTTACGTCCCCACAGAGCGTCAACTGTCGCCCTCTGCTGCCCACCCTGCTCTGACAGTGTGCGTTACGTCCCCTCAGAGCGTTGTGGAACAGCTGTCGCCCTCTGCTGCCCACCCTCCTCTGACAGTGTGCGTTACGTCCGCTCAGAGCGTTGTGGAACAGCTGTCGCCCTCTGCTGCCCACTCTCCTCTGTCAGTGTGCGTTACGTCCCCTCAGAGCGTCAGTTGTCGCCCTCTGCTGCCCACCCTCCTCTGACAGTGTGCGTTACGTCCCCTCAGAGCGTCAACTGTCGCCCTCTGCTGCCCACCCTGCTCTGACAGTGTGCGTTACGTCCCCTCAGAGCGTTGTGGAA
This sequence comes from Chirona hameri, assembly GCA_036785665.1. Taxonomy (NCBI): domain Eukaryota; kingdom Metazoa; phylum Arthropoda; class Thecostraca; order Balanomorpha; family Balanidae; genus Chirona; species Chirona hameri. The sequence continues at coordinate 18,333 of JAXIVJ010013488.1, read as the reverse complement.
CAGCTGTCGCCCTCTGCTGCCCACCCTCCTCTGACAGTGTGCGTTACGTCCCCTCAGAGCGTCAACTGTCACCCTCTGCTGCCCACCCTCCTCTGACAGTGTGCGTTACGTCCCCTCAGAGCGTCGCCGTACCCTGCTGGAGTTATCTCGGGCAGCGGCAGCGGCCGAGCCGGAGTGCCTACCCGAGCGGCGCTCTCCGGAGGGTGGAGAGGAGCTGCGCCACGAGCCCGACCTCAGTCCGCCGGCCGACGTCCCCTCGGACCCCGAGTCTGACCCGGACGCAGACTCGGAGGACGGGGAGGATGCGGGCGGCTGGTCCGACTGGGAGGCTGCCGACGCCGACCCGGACCCGCCGCCGCCACCGCAGCAGCTCGGCCGCTCGCCGTCTGCTGACGCGGCGCTGACGCAGTTCGAGCACAGCCCGACGCCGCCGAGCGTCGCTGTTTGTGATGAGAAGATGGCGGCAGAGCCCACGGCGGCGACGGCTCCGCCCGCCGCGCGCGCCCCCAGCGGTGGTGTTCTGAAACTCAGTGGCCGGGCGCCGCCGCCGCCGCCGCGCCGGCCGCAGCCTCAGCAGCCCTCTGACGACTTCGAGCGGTTTAGCATTCAGGTGCGACGCAAGGAGCCGGAGCCGGAGCACGATCTGTTTGCCGACATGCAGCCGGTCATCCGCAGCTCCCGTGTGACGCTGCCGAAGCCGGAGCCGGTGCTGGAGTCGAAGCTACACCTGAAGCCGGAGTCGAATCCGCCGCAGTTGAAACCGGAGTCGAAGCCGGAGCCGGCGCTCGTCAGCAGTAGACTGGATATGTCTTGCCAGCCTGTGGACAGTGAGTTGACGGACGCCGGATGGGGCGATGGGGACTGGGGCGGTGAGTTTTAGTCGACGGTGGGGTCAGGTGTGGTTCAAGATAGCGGTGTGACTTATGAGACGCGAGAGGGTATGTGTGATGGTGGATCGTGTTAAAAGAGTGATTTAAATGACACATTGAGCATATTCTGCAGTTGACGTGGACTGTGGCATGGGGAGGAGGGGCGGCACTGTGATGTGAGATCGAAAGTGTACTGTGAACTAGGTGGCATTGGATGCATACGACACCGTTAGGATGCCTCATATCGAATGGGCTCAAACCATTTCTGGTCTGGGTGTCCCCAGTCCCGGGGTTTCTGTTGCTTTGCTTTTTGTGCATTGGTTGTTTTCTTGTGATTTATTTTATCAAGGTGTTTTCACGAAGGAACCATTAAGAGACTTAAACAATTTAGCTGACGTTTCGCCTGACTGATTTGTTCCACCATATGTTTCAGCATCAATCGTGCGGGCAAAGCTCATTCCAGTATGTATTTCCTCCAAGCGAAATGTGAGGTACAAATCAATACATGTGTATGATTTTACCTCGGTGGTTTATACCGACTTGTTTGCCGAAACCCACTGCTACTTAACGCGCTACTGGTTTCGCAGCACAACTCACCCGTACAAACAGGGCCATCCGAGCTGCGATTCATTGTCGCAGCCAGCCGCGCTTTAAGCTGAAATGTCGCTCTTTAACGAGTTGCTAGCCGCCATTCTCAGCGTAGACGTCCGGAGTCGGCCGCCCGAGCGGAGCGGGTCCAGTGTTAGATTACATCAGTAGTGGTCTGAGGCACCACTCCCTAGATAACGCGGCCATTGCTGTCATATGGGGGGCTGTGAGTGTGGGCGCTGCGACATCTATTCGTTATCAGAACGTAATGGCGGACGTAACGGCAATTACGAACGTGTTGTTGGTCCCAGAAAATATGACTCCCATTGCCCACATTTGTTATTGGGACGAGCATAGCAGGCAATGTCGACTGTATCATGTTGAATTCGGCACTCCGTAGGTAGGACGAGGCACGCTGGTTTGTGTTGTATTCTGATATTTCACACATACAGGCGAAGTCGTGGCTCATCATTGAGTACAGTGTGTGATGTGAGCGCCCTGCCTCCTGCTCGGCTCTCAGCGCAGGGAGACTGCCGAACGGTGGGCTGATGATACCGTCTCGCGCATACAGGACAGGCACCACACACTGTGTAGCGTCATGGGTCAACAGTGGGGAGAAGGTCATCGGCCATCAGTCAACACATCATCTACATCAGCCAGCACATCATCTACATCAGCCAACATATCCTTACACCTGGGGATCACATTTCCTAGAGTGGCATGTCGTCTACGTAAATCACGATGATTTGATGTCTCCTTAAACCGGATTCCGAGTTCGGTATCTCGGCCGAATCGTTTGTTCGTAGAATGATCATTCACATTTGTTTGTTTGAAGCATGATAAATCCCTCCTCAGCAGCGCCATTGTTAGTTCATAAGGCACTGCTTGCAACTCCAACCACCATACGACACAAAAGTAAAAAGTCGCGAAAAATCCTCCAAATAAATAAGGCCCTAATAGATTAGCAGTCGGACGTAAATTCGACAGAGCTGTCCGATAAATTCCAAACGAATCCAGCCATGCATTCATATCATGTCGGCGACCCATTGAAACACGATCCAGCGCTGGCGCTGACCACATGAGGGCGCAGGCAGACGACAGATTCACAGATTCCGGCCAGACCAGTGTTGCCATGGTAACTGTAGCGTCTGTCCGTCTATCCGCCTGTCCGCCTATCCGCCTATCCGTCTGTCCGTCTGTCCGTCTGTCCGTCTGTCCGCCTGTCCGTCTGTCCGTCTGTACGTCTGTCCGTCTGTCCGTCTGTGCGTCTGTCCGTCTGTCCGTCTGTCCGTCTGTCCGTCTGTCCGCCTGTCCGTATGTCCGTCTGTCCGTCTGCTCTCCGCCTGTCCGTCTGTCCGTCTGTCCGTCTGTCCGTCTGTCCGTCTGTCCGTCTGTCCGTCTGTCCGTCTGTCCGTCTGTCCGTCTGTCCGTCTGTCCGTCTGTCCGTCTGTCCGTCTGTCCGTCTGTCCGTCTGTCCGTCTGTCCGCCTGTCCGCCTGTCCGCCTGTCCGCCTGTCCGTCTGTCCGTCTGTCCGTCTGTCCGTCTGTCCGTCTGTCCGTCTGTCTGTCCGCCTGTCCGTATGTCCGTCTGTCCGCCTGCTGCCCGCCTGTCCGCCTTCCCGCCTTTCTGACGGGCACTGGCCGGTTGCAGATGACGGGCACACGCACACGTCCACGCATACCCACACACATTACGTCGTGTCCACACACGTCACGCCGTGCTGCACACACAAACTCACCCTGCCACACCACTATGCCGCTCACGACGCTAACGACTTGCCTGGATAGGTACATACATCTCATGTGAATAACAATGCATTTATATTCTCCTAACGGTGCTGAAGCAAGCTCTGAGCGCATTCCATGGTATTTTCACAATGCCACGATCTATCTGATGCCCAATTCGGCTCGATCCTGATTAGTCCATGACACGGTCGGTCACATCACACGCCACTATCAGAACATTCCCCGGTCGGGATCACATCATTGGTCTGACGCGACTTCATGATATCCAGTTATCTGAGTCGCTGAGTCATAGTCCCCTCGGAGACCACAGAGTCGCAGAGTCGCACAGTTCGCGCTCGCTCCCGGTCACAGCCGCACACATGGACAGTGTCTGGCATGGCTGCGATCGCTCGAACCTCACCGGCTCTTTTCGGCGCTCAGTGTCTGTCTCCGTCAGATCACTATCCATCGTCACATGTCTCTTCCCATACGTCCCCGGCTACACCCAGTACTGGTTTTTCCTCAGGATGGGGTTGCTCGGCTGGCTGGCGCTGACATCGGACCCATCCTGGCTCCAGTCGTCCCCGCAGAACTGACGATCGGCGTCCACGTCATACGAGTACGTGACGTCAGCCGGCTGTGCGCCTGTGTAGAGCGGCGTCACGGTACACTGCGGCACGCAGGGCGAGACGTCCCTCTCGGGCCAGCCGGCCGGCTCCAGGAGACGCGGGTGCTCCAGCTGCCGGGGGCGTGGTAGACTGCCCCCAGTGACTGAGAGCCGCGGCCGGGGCAGCGTGCTGATTGAGGGCCGCGGCAGGGTCGAGTTGATGAAGTCGGGCGTCGTAGCGCGGCTGACAGAGCGAGGGCTCTCGCTGGGTGGCAGCTCGGTGAGGTGTGCAGGTCCCAGTTCGCGGGCCTTTCGCGCCGCCCGCCTCCGTCGGTCGGAGATGCACTTGACGACGATCAGCAGCAGGATCGAGGTGACGACGACGCCGATCACGACGCCAGCGACGAGGACGTAGTCGCTGCGAATGAACGAGCCGGAGTCCTGCGGCCGGTCGCGGCCTACGACCGAATTGACCCCCGGGGCAGCCTTCTCCGTCTCCAGCGCTGCCGCGCTGAGGAGACGCACCTGGAGAGCGCCGCGCGCCGGCTGCACTCCCGCCGCTGTCAGCTCGAACCGCACAGAGTCCGAGAGAGTCTGGTTACCAGCCAGCGTCGCCGGAGACGCCACGAAAAAGATGACGTTCTGTGTGACGTCAGCGTGCGTGAAGGACGTGACGTTCCACGCGCGAGTACTACGCCGCCGCCGCCGCCGCGCGCCAACCGGCAGCATCTGGGTGACCCGGCCGTGCCGCGGAGGCTCCAGGAGCTGGTACCGCGGGTTGCTGTCGGTGCGTGAGGCGAGTTCGGTCGCGTTTAGTACGGCCAGACTCAGCAGCGCCGCCTGGCCTGGGGCGCAGCGCAGGGGAGTCATGTGAACCAGCGGACGCGCGACCACCGCGAACGTCTCGTTGCGGATGGCGTTGAACTCGTTGTAGACGGTGGCGGCGAAGGAGTCGTTGTGCGCGCTGAGGTCCATCTGCAGGTAGGAGACACGTCCAGCGTCGATGTCCGCCTGGGAGAACGTCGTGACCATGTCAGCTCCGATGAAGAGGCGGCCGCGCACCGGCTCGCGCGTCACGTTGAAGACTACATCACCGCGCCGGCCGTTTGTGTCAGCGGAGACCCGCTCCGGACTGAGCGCGACGCGGCTCTGGCTCTGCGCCAGACGCAGCGGCAGGTTCTGCGCGATCGTCAGCGAGAGAGGCACCACCGTAATGCTGAAGCCGGTCACCAGGGGGCTGTGCACGCCGTCCCATACGCTGAAGAAGAACTGGTCGCCGCCGAGCGAGCCGTCTTGCGCGTACAGCAGCCGCTCGGCGTCCAAGTCCGCCTGGCTGAAGTTTGAGAGCTGCGCGTGCGCCGCCCCACGGAGGAACACACGGCCACGACTTGGGCCGCTGATGATGCTGTAGAAGATGTCAGACGGTCCGTTGTCTGGATCGGTGACTCGCAGATTCCGCGCTGTTATGGAGATCGTCTGCTTTTGTACAACAGACACGCTCGGCGCGGGAGTCTCCAGCCGGAACTTCTGGTCGTTGACCGGCACGACAGTGACGTTGACCGTGCCGTTGTAGAGGAGGACGTCTGAGGCCGGCGTGGCCAGGAACAGACTGTAGCCGAAGCTGTCAGTCAGTGTGTCTGAGTGATCATGCCGGTAGGATAGCCGCCCAGCGTTGATGTCCGGCTGCGTGAGGAATCCATCCTCGGATCTCAAATCCTCTGAGGACCGTGCGGCAGGCTCTAGCCGCAGCTGGCCGTGTCTGGGCGGCGTGGTCAGCCGGATCCGCACCTTTGGCGCCTGCTGCCCGGCCGAGTGACTCCGCAGGAACTCTGCCACGCCACTGACGTCCAGCACCGCCTGGCTGACCCCGGCGGCGCCGCCCTCGGGCAGCCGCAGCGGGGCGCCGTCAACGTACCGCCGCAGACCGCCGCGGCTCATGGTGGTCACAGAGACAGCGACTTCCAGCACGACGCTGGGGAGAGGCTCGGCGAGAGGTGTCTCGACGCGCAGCTCGACGCTGTCCGAGGCGGAGAGGCCCGTCAGAGGGCGCTGGTGCTCGTACAGCACCAGACTGCGGTTCAGGTCCTGCTGTGTGAACCAGCTGACTTCGACTGTACTGCCGTCCGACTGCTCCCTGCCAGCACACACGGGACACAAGCAAGAGGTTAGTCGGTGGAGGAAGGGCAGCGGGCTTCGAGGGAGGGGTGGCCGCGCGGCCCGCAGGCTGATCGCTTGGGAGAAATTGCAAGGCCTTCCTGGTAGTGCTGGACATTCCGAAGTTTGTTCAATGGTGATGGCAGGGCGTCGCACGGGCCACATCAGCAGCCATTCAGAACTCCTTAGGAAACTGTGTGATTTAACTTGGGAACATTCATTAAGATGCATTCATGGGAGTTTGGAAGCATTTTAAAATGCATTCAAACACGCCGTAATTACTGATACAAATGACGCTGTATAAAGCATGGTCAATACTTTGAAAGTGGCTGGAAACCTCTAGAGGTTTCCATCCACTTTAAAAGTAAAGTATGAGCAAAAGTATGAGCAAGCTTGCTCATTATATTTCACCATAAATTATATTTTGATAAAATATTATGTACAATGCAGTCTTATCAACATATTAAGACGAATAGCACAATTTGTCCACAAGTCAGCTGTTTCAGAAGTGACATGCACGCTCAACGACAAATACCAATTATTACGAAGGGAACCCCCGCGACATCGTCTCAATATGGAATGCAATATGCCGCGGTGATGCACGCCCATCGCCCAGTCGACACTCGCATAATCCTACAATTTCCATTCACCCGCAAACTCACAAGACACAACCTGCCAATTCTCTTCGCCTTGGCTGAGCTTAAATATCCCATTTCTATCCTCTGGACCAGAAATGATGCCCCACTGTGAACTTTACGGCCGGAGAAAGCCGATTGACGCGGCGTCGGCTGCGCAGCCGGTCACCGCTCGCTGGTCCGACCCGACTGCGTCTCGGCGACGGATTTGACCTGAAGTGACCTGACCTGACCTGACCTGGCGACGATAGACTGACCTGACTTGTCCTCTCCTGACGGCGGCCGATTGACCCGACCTGACCCAACCTGATTGTGACTCGCCGTCTGTCCTGACTTGCCCTGATATGACAGCCAACTGACCTACGTCTGACCTGACCTGATCTGACTTGCCCCGCCTTGCCATGACGGCGGGCGACCGACCTGGCCTGACCTGTGCTGACCCGACCTGCTGACCTGTGCTGACCCGACCTGCTGACCTGTGCTGACCCGACCTGCTGAACTGTGCTGACCCGACCTGGCCTGACCTGTGCTGACCCGACCTGCTGACTTGTGCTGACCCGACCTGCTGACCTGTGCTGACCCGACCTGCTGGCCTGTGCTGACCCGACCTGTGCTGACCCGACCTGCTGACCTGTGCTGACCCGACCTGCTGACCTGTACTGACCCGACCTGGCCTGACCTGTGCTGACCCGACCTGCTGACCTGTGCTGACCCGACCTGCTGACCTGTGCTGACCGGCATGGCCTGACCTGTGCTGACCCGACCTGCTGACCTGTGCTGACCCGACCTGGCCTGACACCTGTGCTGACCCGACCTGCTGACCTGTGCTGACCCGACCTGGCCTGACCTATGCTGACCCGACCTGCTGACCTGTGCTGACCCGACCTGCTGACCTGTGCTGACCCGACCTGCTGACCTGTGCTGACCCGACTGTACGACTCACCTGGTAATTTTCCCCAGCCGTGGTTTCCTGATGACTGAGTAGGTGATTGTTCGCGGCGTGCGCGGGTCGTTGGTGCCCACGAGCAGGTGACCCTTGGTGATGGACTGCTGCATCATGGGGAACACGTTCAGCCTCGTGTTGGCCACCAGCCGCAGCCGGAGGCGCTCCACACGCACCGCCAGACTCTCGGGCGGCGTCCGGTGCACCCCGTCACTGACTGTCACCAGCACACTGCACCGCGACACGTCTGAGGAGACAAACAACGGCTGAGAACATATTGTGGAATCACACACTTCATGCCGTGAACCACTAATGTAAGCATGCTTTTAAAGAAATATATCCAGTCCCCTCTCCGTTTGCTCAATGAAGTGCCTGCATATTTATTTATATTATATGCGTAGGGGGGGGGGGGGGCGACACCGTCCCCCCAGTCGCCAGGCTGGGGGGATTACCCCCCCCCCCCCCACCCCCACTCTTGGAGACATAAACCCATACTTTGTTCGAAAATATTGCAGGTTTCAATATCATAAAATCATTTAGAAAAAAAGTATCAGTGCAATGGAAGAATGGAAGGGATCAGGACGATATTTGTACTTTTCTTGCGGGAAGTTGACAGGAATTAAAATGGAATTTCGGTAGCAGAAAAACGGGCATATTATGGCGTTAATGTGTCCTATTTGTTGTTTAGGCACACTTTGTGCTTCCTGAAAGGAAACACCGGCGGACAGTTTTACGAGATTAACGTTATTGTGTGCAAGTTTTCAGTCACTTCGACCGAATGGCTGTAAAGAAGTAAGCTTCTGAAAACCATGGTTACGGTCGGGCCGCTCATATACGTAGATTTTATCCCCTGTTTGACGGAAGATCTCGCTCCGCTCGGTAATAAAACTGTTTATGCCGGGTCCTGACCTAGGACATTTATCCATTCAAAAGCTTCGGACTAAATTGATAAAATAAAATATGCAAGCCATTTCGTTCAAGTTCTGCCAAATGCGTTCAAAGTTTGCAAACCGAGGTAGTTTTCGGATAACTACTTCATCCATTACTCAAAGTACATGAGCTACTTCATCCGCATCCGTTTCGGTCAGCCGTCCACAAACGACTACCCCGCACAACGAGCCAGCGGCAGTCACCGGTTCCGGGGCGATCCGTCCTCCCGCTCCTGGTACAGTTACGGGCACCCCGTGTCGGCCAGCACGAAGAACAGTGAGATGCGCTGAGCTTATGAAGAAGATAGAAAAAACACGCCAGTGACGCTGCCTTTTATCGCACCACCGACCTTCTAAATATCTATCAAACCCCTGACCCCCATGACCACCGAGCCAGTGTCTACAGAAAGCAAAAAGCCAGTCCAGTGGCAGCCGGAAGGGGCATATAAGTTCTGATTTCACGGCATATTAATAATAATTCGAATTGCAGTCTATTGTGATCATGGATCGACGCAAAATTTGCCTACGATAGTGCGACCCTACACAGAGGCGGAACTTTTTGTTTTTCGTTGGGGTTGTAATTGAGTCGACGACGGGGGGGGGGGGGGGGGGGGTAGTAAAAGCGACTAATGATACAAACGAAGTATGTGCAAAATTGAAGTTTAACACCTTAGAATGAACATAGGTTGTATTACCTCATTACTGACGTATTTTAGCAACAGCGAGGTGTGCAATCTTAACAAATTGAAAGTATCATGGTTGGGTCAAAGTAGGCAAAGACTACCTCATGGTAGCCAAGGGCGGATCCAGCCGGCCGTTTTGGGGGGGGGGGGGGGGGCAAACCGTTTTTTTTAGCGGACCTTACCTACCCCCAATTTCGAATTTCCTCCCGGATTTGGGCCACTTTATTTTGCAACCACACGATTTCGATTTTTTTCCCCATTTTTTTTTAGGTTTTCGACCTTTTGGGATATCGAAAAAAGGAAAGATGTCAGCTTGCAGTTTGTATTGTTCCGACATTGCCTTACACTGATAAAAACTATGTCAATTGTCAGCTGTACCCAGGGGCGTCGCCGATAATTTTTGAGTGGGGGGGGGGGGGGGGGGGGTCGGCTGAAATGACGAGAAAAAAAATGTCCCCCAATTTGTTATGCGTGTATTTAAGCTTTTGCAACATTTCTAATGTGGATTTGCATGTTATAGTAGGTACTTGTTATTTAGCGCCGCGAAGCGGCGCGATTTTTTTTTTGCTCGGGTTTGCCTGATAAAACCCAGAAACATAGGCATTTTTAGCTTCTTAGCCTTGTAGAGGATAATAAGCTAAAAATGTTATTCATTCAATTCAGCGTTACGACGAAACGAAGACGATGACGATGGCTTCGTTATGACGATGGCCACTGATGTGACGCCGCGAAGCGGCGTGAACATTTTAATTTTAGGTCGTGGAAAACGCATTTTTAATATTGGAACCAGACCGTGAGTGGAGCCAAGCCTCAGGTAACCCCTTTTCCTGGTTGCACATCTCGGTATGATGCAAAATGTTGAAATAAAGGTAGTTTTTCATATACATTAGCCTCGGATAGTAAATCACGATGGCCGGTGGCAGTCTGCGCTCAATAGTACATATGATAATAATAACTGTAGTCTGTATACATACCTATGTACCGAACTGTAACAAACAACTGGTAACGGTGCAAATGGTTTCAAAGTAGCAAGAGGCAGACCGACATTTCCGCGCATAAATGGTCCCTGTGGATCTGGAAGAGCCTGGGGGAGATGGCTTGGGGAGATAGTCCTGGCCTGGTCCCCACTATTAGCTCTTCGGGCCAACAAGTTGGGCACCGCTGGAACAGCTTCCGGTTGCCGAAGTCCGCGTCTTTGCGTTCGCGTCGCCTTTTTCGGAACTCGGCAGACAAGCTAAACATGTAGCCCGCTTTAAAGATAATATTTTATGAAGAGAGTTGGCCCTGGGGCCAGCAATTACCGCCAAGGAGAGCGTCTGCAAGACACTTAATGGAATTAATTTTCCAAATTTGTATATGCAATTGCGAAACTTGTGTCATGCCGCGAAGCGGCGCGAAATTTTTCAGTTTTTGACTGAGGCTAGCTTGATTTTGACTGCTGCAATTTTGGGATGCCCAGTACCGTTCTAAAAACGCAAATATAGCATGCATTAAATTTCACGTCTTGGGGGGGGGGGGCAAAACATAGTTTGCCCCCCCCCTTAAACAGGCTGGGGGGGGGGGGGGGGGCATGGCCCCGTTCGCCCCCCCCCTGGATCCGCCCTTGGTCGTGGGTCTAGTTATTCCTTCGTCGACGACGAAATCATTATTTATGAACGTGTTCATTTTTATTTCTTAAAATTTCACAGAACACGGAATTTTATTGTTTTTTGTATGCGTTGAGGCTCATATTACAGTTATATATATATATATATATATATATATATATATATATATATATATATATATATATTATATATATATATATATATATATATATATATATATATATATATATATATATATATATATATATATATATATATATATATATATATATATATTTTTTTTTTGGGGGGGGGGGGCAAAAGACATGTTGGCCCCCCTTCCAGGCTTTTTGGGGGGGGGGGGGCATGACCGGATTGGCCCCCTGGATCCGCCAGTGATGGTAGCTATTATTAAGGTTGTACATAAATGGTGTGACTCAGCAACTAGCCATTTCTTGCAAGAAAGGCACCTCCTCCTGGTGATGCCAATGGTCCAGGTCCGGTCCTTTTATATAATATAGTGAGATATAAAAATGCATATAACATAGTTGATATTTCCCACAATTCACAAGGCCATGGGTGGATAATTGTTTTCAAAGTTGCCCCGGCCGAAGACAGGGGCGCAACCAAGGGGCCCTAAGGGGCACGTGGCGGGGGATGTCCGTGAAGTTAGTGACGGAATCGGATTCGAATTCAGCGTCGAGTAGAGATTTGCTTCAAAATGTCGGAACAGTTCAATTAGGGCGCGCTGATCACGCAAATGACATTCATTTTGACATTCAAGGTCATCTTCAAAATCATCTTCAAGGTCAAACGGGGTGGCTCAAAACGACCCGAAGTTATTGTCCGATCGCAAAACAAAATAATGGTATAATTATATTGCTCGGGTCAATATCTAGGCGCAGCTTTCGAAACCTCACTGGAGCCAAATGACCTCGACCCTCATTTTCAAGGTCAAAGGACTGACGTACCGAAGTTATATATAATAACCCTATAATATATTACTAACCCGAAGTTATTGTCCGATCGCCAAAATAATGGTCTCATTCGATGCCTCGGGTTAATATCGACCCGATGTTATTGTCTAATTGACAAAATAATGGTCTCATTCGATTCCTCGGGTCAGTATCTGCCGTAACCTTTGCAACCTCACACGTGAAAATGACCTTGACCCTCAATTTCAAGGTCAAAGGACTCAAAACGACCCGAAGTTATAATCCAATCGCCATTGATTTTGAAATTGAGGGCCAATGTCATTTGCTACGAGTGAGGTTGCGAAGGCTACGGCTATATACTGACCCGAGGAATCGAATGAGACCATTATTTTGTCGATCGGACAATTACTTCGGTTAAGATTACCGTGAATGTCAAAATTAATGCCATTTTCGTGATCAGCGTGCCCCAATTGACCTGTCACCACATTTTGAAGCGAATCGCTACTCGACGCTGAATTCGAATCCGAATCCGTCGCTAACTTCATGGACATGCGGGGGAATCACGGTTGAGGGCGCCTCTCCTGGGCGTCTGGACACCGAAGGTGCCACTCTCGAGTGTAGGTGGCGACCCTTGAGTCGTGAGTGCCGGCGGCACCCCTTTAGATCGGACAATATGCCTCCTTTAGACCGGAGATAACGACCCCAACTGTGCCTCCCCCAAAAATACAAGTTTTCTGACCTGCCCGAGGTGTTCACTAAGACAAAATTGGCAAGGCTCAGCCTCCCTTGACTACCCCCCCCCCCCCACCATTTCGAAAGCGCACCGAAAGCGCAATTTTACCCATATTTTTCACAGATAGTCGTACCAAGTATGCATTTTTATGCTGGGATTATATTTGCGTTTCTGTATTCTTTTTAAATAATAACTAAGGTCTTGCAAAAAAAGGTCTCTCAAAAGTGGCTGCCCTGGCCCCGCCGGGGCAACTTTGAAGTTGCCCCGGCCACAGCCGGGGCAACTTCAAAGTTGCTCTATAGGATTCTCCACCCATGTACAAGGCAAACAAATTAGGCGAGAACCAAACAACATTATTTTAGTAAGGCAATACATTAATCCCATCACCGAAATGACTAACTTTATCACCGTAAAGACTTAAAATCACCGAAACGTCACAACACATTGAGGATTCTGGGCTTCGGCCGATGGACTTCTTTAAAAATATGTAAACTGGCTCCAAGGGTTAGGTGAGGTGAGGTGAGGAGGTGAGGTGAGGTGAGGTGAGGTGAGGTGAGGTGAGGTGAGGTGAGGTGAGGTGAGGTGAGGTGAGGTGAGGTGAGGTGAGGTGAGGTGAGGTTAGGTAAGGTTAGGATAAAAGCTTGAGAAATAAATGGTGATGCTTTAACATGGAAGTCAATGAGAAAGTGGTCATTTCGGTGATCGATTAACCCTCGCCCTACGGGATCTTTTTCACCTTCACCCTACGGGGGGGGGGGGGGGGGCTGACAGGGCCCCCCGTTAACTTCCAAACCAAGCAACTTAGAGCAATACGGTAAGAACAAGCATGTTGCCTGTCATGAGAGGAATCTAATAGTATGCGATTTTTAGGTTTCAGGTCAACGGGTGACCTTCCAGGTCAAGTGAATGACCTCGGATTTACCACGTCCAGAACAGAGATTTTGCTC